>KN883282.1:5786-19091 GCA_000934455.1 Apostichopus parvimensis | reverse complement strand
CGCATACATACACGCATACATACATACATACATACATACATACATACATACATACATACATACATACATACATACATACATACATACATACATACAAATACGCATACACACATACATACAATCTTGCAATAGAGATTTACTGAATTAGTAAACAACTAACTTAAAAGTTTTATAGGCTGGGAAAGTAAGGTTACATGCTTGTAAGTTGCACAGCTAAACTACATGTGATGCAGCTCCAATGCCTGAATCATCAAAAGTCCATATGCACTGTCAAGACTTTTTAAGATTTGTTTATACACTAAATTGTATGTGCAGCTACTGCACTTTGAGCTATACACAGCTTCATGAAAAAGAATGCATGTGAAACATTTCATTATTGAAACTGTGAGCACTTATCAACCTATTATAATGCTACTTCAACCAAGTTTCCTTGGTTACTTAATTTAAGCCCGTCAGACCTAATTTACTAGTATAGGTGTGGCCTGATGACATATACAAATAGACCTTTAACAGATATGAAGACCGTTGTTCTTACAATGGTTAACATGTGGTAGTGCTTACTCACATGGGTAGTAATTTGATCAGGTTAAATACATGTGCATAGCAATTGCATATATTACACAGTGTGCTTAGTGACAGCTAGTGAATGAGGATCTTCAATACAGTTAATTAACGTACTGCAAATTTAAACAATTAAAGCAGGATATTGTGTATCGTCACTTATACAAAGTGATGTCTATAATAATTACTGAAACAACCTGACACTCCAGTATATTTCTTATGAGTGTAGAACAGCTAGATTAAACCTACTTACTTACTTAGCATTGTCAGTACTTAATCCAAAATCTGTTACTTATTGTTACTTTAAGGACTACATTACACCGTGCATTCTACATAATGGACACCATAGGCCACCAGTGAAATGAAACACTTGAAGAGAACTTGAAAAATACTGTCAACTGACTTGATGCAACCTCTATAATAGTATATAGTCTGTAATTAGCTACAATTTTCTCTCCTCGGAAGTTAAAAAATGATTTCAATGGCTTTTTGAATTTTGCAGTCTTAACTATGTTGACAATGTGAAAATAAGACAATTCACATTTTTCCAATCTTTTCTACATTTTTACTAATGTGCACCTAAATAAACCACCCTACATTCCACTATAGAAACAAGCTCAGAAAATAAGACAAAACATTTTCCAAACAGATCTTAAAATTTTGCACTTACTTTTCCATCATTTTGATGTCCCTATTAACAACAAATAATACTTGTGTTCTTAATAAAAATTCCGCATTCACTAAATACCAAATTTGTAAAATTCAGTAGTTGGAAGCTCAGAAAATAAGAAAAAATATTTTCCATATTTTATGTGTTGCTTTAATATTGCAAAGTGCAACAAGCATCCAAAGGCCTAAATTTTCCATAACATTTTGCACTTACCTTTCCACTATTTTTATCTCTCTCTTAACAAACAAGTAATATTTATGTTTTTAATATAAATTCCGCATTCACTTATACCAAATTTGTGAAGATTAACAGCTTGAATGTTCAGAAATAAGAAAAAATATTTACCAAATTGAATGTGTTGCCTCTAATATTGTTAAGTGCAACAAGCATCCAATGGCCTAAATTTTTCATAAAATTTTGCACTTACTTTTCCACCATTCTTAACTCCCTCTGAACAAATTAGTAATAGTTATGTTATTAATCAAATTCCGTATTCACCAGTAACAATTTTGTTTAATTTTTAAGCAATTACATTGAACCTACATAACTCTTCCATGACAACCTTACAAGAATCAGCAAATTCCAAGTGGGGAAAATGGCGTATTTTTCTGTAATTTTTTTTGCAAAGTAGATATCAAAACATCTAAGAGTGTCTTCTCATCACTTTTTCAATCAAAGACTTACATTGATAAAAGTGATAAATATTTTTTTAATTTTTACAGTAGGTCTATATATCCTGCATTAGTACTTACTGTGTGATATTCATGTACTTCTCCAGTTGTCTGGGTAACCAAAAACAATATGTTTATGTTATTATTGATCCTGATTCTCAAGGAATTATTAGGAACTTTAAAAGAAGCCAAGATATGACCCCCAGAGATGGAAGAATGACCCCCAGAGATGGAAGAATGACCCCCAAATAGAGAGTAAACAACAACTTGACTTCCCTCGCCATCAGCCCATAATATAAATGTTAATCCTTTCTCTTCACTGACTGTTATACTATGTGCACCTCTGTACTGTGTGTTTGTATATTCCCGTTCTACTTCTCCCTCACTATTATACATTAAAGCTCTCTCACCATAGCCTGTACTACAGATAAACAGTTTATTTTTACCAACTGTTATATCAATGGGCCATTCTCCAATTACTAATCCTTTTAAGGCGATTGTCTTCGTTATTCTCAATTCTCTTGAATCTAAGACAATCACCTCATTAGTGTAAAGTAAACCGACATATACTAATCCATCTCTGGTTGTCATACACGTGGCTTTGCCGTTAAACTTCCCTTGCTTGACCAGACCGTCATTACTACTATCGTACAATGTTATCGTATTCTCAAAACACGTGAGAAACAGACGATCATCCAGTAAACAAACAGACCGCCATGATAAACCAAACTGGGTAAACTCCTTAGAAAAATAAGGCTCTGACGTCAATAATACCGGTTTTTCCTGAGAATCAGGATCAAATGGAATCATAAACAGATCGATAAAATAGTTATTTTTCTTGTTGCTATATCCAGCGACTGCCAAACGGCCTGCATCTAGCACGTCCATCACCGACACATTGTAACCATCTTGTACGGTGAATCTTTGTATCGTTGCAATTGTATGCACTCTGTGTGTGTGGAAGGCAAAAAGTGAAAAGTTAGGTCAGGGTTTGAAGTTGTATCCGTGGTAACGAAGCATTTAGAGTGATTTTTGATCGAATGGAATGTTGATGAACAGCTCTCCGACTGTTAAGTTGCTAGGCCTTACGAAAGGTACCGAATCTTTAAAAAAAACTATTGATTAATGCAATGGAATTACAAAGTCGTAAATCACATGTCAAATGTCCAGAGCAAATTAATCGACATAGTAATCTCGAGATATAAGAAATGAGACGTTCAAGGCCTAATAATTAGGACACTGACCTAAAGAATAGTAAAGATCAAATGACTTAATAGTTTCACATTAAGAAGAACCCTCTCACGTGGAGAAAATACATGGCCACATGAATGTAATACGTGGCAATCGGGGTAAAATGTGCTAGAAATTGAAAAATCAACCGAATAAATATACCCCATACCCTGCTAAGTACCCAGTTAAAGTCGAAATAAAATTGAGAATGTAGAAAAAAAATTCAAATCAATTGCTGTGTGTACGAATATGAAAATACTCCTTTCACAAAATTCCTCAGACATATAAAAACACCTACTATAGGCCTTGTTAATAGGCAGTTTCAGTCAAATTGATGATATTTCATAGGCTATATTTAGTTTGCTTGAACAGGACTTATTTATCTTCAACATTCATCGTTATCATATGTATGTACTGATGTAATTTTCTGATTCAAATTTTCCTGTGTGTTGACCACATGCAGTACATTCTAACTCATTTGTATTTAGCGCCAAAAATGGAGAAGGGAGCTAGAGAGAAACGCCAGAAGTTTGTTAAAGGTGGAGCTATCCAAGAGAGCCAACTTTACCAATAGGGCCGGTGAATGATGGCGCTATTCAAGAAGGCCAACTTAGTCAAAATTAAATAAAACTGGTAGCAAACTGCTTATCCACCAGATAGCCTGTGTAGGAGAATGTGTAAAAGTAGGTTGGCCTGACGTTTCGATCCTAGCAGGATCTTCTTCAAAGGCTAAATGACAAGTAACAGTAACAGAAGGGACAAAAACACGCACAGAATACAGACAGGTTAATGAGCATGGTGAACACAAAGAGATATGTAAGGGGATTAGTAGACAAGGGATGGAGAGAAGAAAGAAAGAAACCAACAGGGGAAGAGGAGAGGTAGGAGATAAACAGTGTAGGGACAAAGAGAGGATTAAGGGATGGGGTTAGGGGATAAACTGGAGAAGGACAAAGGCAGGCAGGTGTGGAGAGAAAAGGGTGGAAGAGAGCTATGAGAAGAGGAGTGAATGGGGGGGGGGGGAACAAGGGGAGAAGGAGGGGGACAGAAGAAAAGTTAGTCATGTCCTTCCTGAATGTTAAGCCCATGAGGTTGAATGGTGCGAAGGCATTGCATCCGCAGCCTCTCGCTCTGCTGATTCGTACTAGGTCAGGACGGCTACCTAAGGATTCAATCCCCTGTAGGGACATGTCGTTAATGGTAGGGTTGGGAAGGTTAAAGTGTTCTCCAACTGGGGTCTCAGTCTTCATGTTGTTGACTGTGGATCTGTGACCATAGAATCGCTTCTTGAGAGTGGTTTTGGTTTCGCCAACATACTGGATGACGCAAACTCTACAAGAGATCAGATATATGATATTAGTGGTTGTGCAAGTGATGTGACCCTTAGTCTTGTGTGTGAGTTGCAAGCTGTGGCTGGTGATGGAATTGGATTCAACAATGTGGTTGCTGCAGACGATGCATCTCGAAGTACGATCACATTTGAAAGCACCATGTTGAATGGGTGTAGGGTTAGAAGTTAGAGGTGGAACAGCAGCACGTACAAGAAGGTCTCGTAGGTTGCGGGGTCGTCTGTAGGCGATGATGGGTTTTTCAGGGACGGCTCGTTGGAGTCTATCTGAAGTGAGGAGAATGTTGTGGTTGTTAGAGGTGATTTGCTGAAGAGGAGGAAGATTTGGGTGGAAAGTATCAACCAGGGGGAGCTTGTTGTCGCAATCTCGTCCCTTTGTGTTCTTCACTGCCAAAGTAGATGATCTAGAAAGGGAGCGGACTCTCTGAATGGCTTCACGCACCCTTCTGGCACTATGGCCCCTGGCAGTAAGGTGTTTTTTCCAAAGCATCTTAATGGCGAATGAAAGAGGAATTGTTAGAGCAAATGCGACGAAGACGAAGTGCCTGACTGTAGGCAATTCCAGACTTGCAGTGACGGGGATGGCAGCTTGAAGAATGGAGATACTGGTGTGTGTCTGTGGGCTTGGTGTATAAGTCTGTAGAGAGAGAACCGTGTTCCTTTCGAACAGTCACATCGAAAAAGTTAACCTGTTGGTGAGAGGTGACTTCAGACAGAATTTTAGTCTTGAGTGCTTTGACATATTAGTCCAAGAAAAACAAAGGACAAATTTGAGTGCTAGTAGAAATGTTTCTATGTAGCTACACATGTTTCCGAGATAATTTACATTCAAAATATGCTAAACTCTGGAATGCTCACTTAAGGATCCAGAGATCGATGACGTCGGCGCCTAGGTACAATCCTAAATCTTAAAGTTAATCCACTGTTTTAAAATTCTAAAAACTCCACCAAAACATCACCTTTTAACTCCATGAGAGCAAAAATCACCCTTTGATGATGTGTACGTGAAAAAGTTGCAATGCATCTTAACATGGCATTTGAGGTCATGAAAGTCTTCACGAAGAGTTTTTGTAGTATCTGAGAAACCGACCTAAATCATTTGTGTCATATCCAGGGACGATTGACCCGATGCCTAGGATCCGAAGAGACATGTTCTTCCTGTTTTGTAACAAAAACGTTAAGAAGTGCCCCGTTTCAAAGGTTAGAAGTGCCCACTTTGGCCAAATACCGTACTTTGTCATTTTGTAATATTTCAACAATGTCCTTTTGTTGAGAAATTTAAGAAAACTGTAATCAGGAAGTGCCCGTTTGCTGATAAATTAAAGTAATCGATCAAGAGGTGCTATTTCGTTGTCATATTAAATGATGTGTTGTGGCGCATTATACACAGATGAATCATTTTATCGGCGATTTGAGATGGCTTTGTGCTTTACCTCCTCAATGCAACGACACCTTGATGTCCCAGTACCCTTAGCAATTTTTGCCCCCTCCCTTCGACATTGAACACTTTCCCCCATCCAAGACATCAGGATACAACATTGCTTGTATTTAGGTGAATGTAAAGTAAACAAGTAATCAATACTTCTATTATACTATCATGCATTATATGCCAAGTATAAACATTTGGATCTTTAATAAAAAATATATATATATTAAAATAATAATAATAATAATAATAATAATAATAATAATAATAATACAAATAAAACAAATTGTCATAATAATAATAATAATCATAATCATAATCATAATCATAATCATAATCATCATAATCATAATGATAATGATAATAAAAATAATATTAATGATAATGATAATCATAATCATAATCATAATCATAATAATCATAATCATAATAATAATAAAAATAATAATAATAATAATAATAATAATAATTACGAAGTGTTGGCCATTTTGATATGTGCCTATTTAGTTCTCCTAGAATGATATTAATGAAGCCGCAGTCCGGATCTGCGAATAAAATTAGAAAACAACTTATAAGAAAAAATACGTCTTTCTAAAAAAAATTCTTATCGAGGAATATCACTATAAATGCAGAGATCATCAGAACGGAAAGAAGACTTCTTTTGGGTGAATGTTTTGACTTCTTTTATATTTAAAGAACAACCTTGAATATAATATGATGGATAAAATGATATGTTTGGTCATCTGGAAAGGTTCCCTAGAACTATTCTTTAATTTAACGCCGATTCTCAAATCACACTGTCTACGATCAATCAGGAGTTTAACGTTACTGTTCTACTTAATTTATGTTGTATTGCGGAAAAAGACAACGAAATCGTGAGTAAATAGTTGAAACTTCGTAAAAAATGATACATTATACGATGGTCAAAAGTGGAGATTTTCTTTAAAGAAATTTTTTTTCAGAATCTCCCGTACAGGCATGTTGTACAATTTATCTATACTTCCCTACACTGGAGTGCTGTTAATAAAAATCAATAAATGTTTTATTTTACTTACAATGACAGACGTCTGTGTTGGACAGGTGCAGGTGAAGTACAGCTAATATTCTTCGAAACGTCTTGAATATAAACTTGTTCTTGATATATTTCGTTTTGTTTTATGTTGAGTCGCTGGCACGTCAACAAAGCGTGAAGTGATAACACAGATTTTAAACAGAATACCCTTTGAGATCACTTAAAAGACAACGAAATGCTATGACTTTGATCAGAGAATGACACAAATTCTCAACTGAGTATTAGATAATAAACGCTGAAGCGTGGAGCACGAAAGAGGGATAAATGCTCTAGTAAGAGAGGAGGACAGGCTTGATCTGAACTGGTATCTAACAAATATATAAATAGAATAATAAATTACGCCCACTAACCCTTGACCTCTTAGATATAAACCATATCGCGTGATTTTCAAATCAATATTGACCTTAAAGCATTTCGGTGATGTTTCCCTTTTTGTTTTACTGAACCTATTTGAAGATTATCTTGAATTTTATGACTTATTTTAATGAAAACATCGACGTTACTCTCGAAAGGGGGAGGGATAGAAGGGTGGAAAGGAGAGGGGTATGTGGGTTGACGTAAAATTAATACAGGTGATATGCCTGTAAAGTCTACAGATCATCGCGATAATTACATAACCTGAGATATTCCCATCCCTCTCCCAACCTAACTTCCATTGAGCAAGTGGGCCACTATTATTGTCCCTCTATAACAAGTCCAACATAAATGTGTAAAAGGCGAATACAGTTATAGCGTCTTTCATATAGTTACAGCCGACTTACGTTGTCAACGGTCCTATAATCTTACCTACTAGCGGTATATTGGAAAGTTCTCAACGAATAAGAACCTGACAAAATAAGGAGACGAAGTGTTTGACATCAGAGTAGATTCGATATTTTTGATAAGTGGGGGAGGGAGTGAGGTTGGGGAATTCAGACGGGAGTAAACACAGTGGATGAACATATGTTCAACAATCGGTTTATCGTGTGTCAGTGCACATGCAGGCGAAATAAGCTTAGCTACCTGTATGAGCTTCGTTCTTCTATGAGTCAGCATTAAATAACATCGGAACACAACTTCGGCCTCTAAATATAATTAATAATAAAATTAATGATAAACCCTGTGCAGAGTACACCGGGTTTTAAGATAACCTTAAATATATGTATTCTACTGCTTTAATACATAATTTTAAAAGTTCCTAGCCAACACTGACGTTATCTAGCAATTTGGACTAGCCATGCACTAACGTAGTTTCGTTTAAACTCGAGCTGGTTGCTTTAATCAAACACTTCAAGTCCAACAGTCCATGTATGTCACCAAGAATGATAACAAATTAGATAAACCTGTCTTCTACATTTAATAGAATTATGAAAACAGTCGTTTGATATATTTTTCGGATACTATATTGAGCTTACAAAAGAAGAAGGAAAAGGGGAGGAGGGAGATGTGGATGAGAAG
This sequence comes from Apostichopus parvimensis, assembly GCA_000934455.1. Taxonomy (NCBI): domain Eukaryota; kingdom Metazoa; phylum Echinodermata; class Holothuroidea; order Aspidochirotida; family Stichopodidae; genus Apostichopus; species Apostichopus parvimensis. The sequence continues at coordinate 10,676 of KN883282.1, read as the reverse complement.
GGGATGTGAATTGGTTCCTCAATTACTTCGGGTAATTTCCATCCTCTTCTCGGTTACAACGTGTCCAAGAACTTATACAGTAGCTGTGACAAGAATAGCCTACAAATATGAGTTTGTATTCAAATGAAACTGTGTTTGTGTTCAAAGATCGTTATTGTGCTTAGTTGATTATAGAAATTAAATATTTGATTACTTTGGCAATGTTGGTGATACTTAGCCTACAGGGCTACAAGTTTATTACCTTCACACTGATGTTTCAATGCATCATGTTTAACACAATACCCTATACACATGACACCGTTTATGGAAGGTCACAAATAACTTCCCTAATTCTGTATCTATAACAAGGCCCTACCCAGGCTGCGCGTATACAAATGAACACATCGATATCAAGGTTAACAGTGGCGTAGATTAATTTTGACATGGGGGGGGGGGGGGGGGGGGGAGTGATGTTATCCACAGATTTTAAGATGAAGGGGGGGGATAACCACGAGCAAAGTGTGCGATCTCGATCGCCAAACGAACGCCGGGGAAAGGGTTTGATATGTTTGACAATCGAGATATTGAGTTCTGTAAAATGGAGATGATTTCTTTGCACTTTTCCTCACATATAACACACACAATTGTCATATTTGAAATGTGAAAATGAAATAACCAACTTTTATGTGAAGAAACTTGTATCAATTCAACACAAAACCTATTGCCTCTTCATGCAGCCTCTTCAGTCAATCTTTCAATGGGAGACTAAAAGTGTCTGTTGTCGCCATATAATTTATTAAATTTATTGTTTCCAATCGGTATCTTGAAGTATTTCTACAGCATTTTGATTGAATGTTAATTATCAGACGAAGAGATCAAACCATCTTGAAATCAACAGAATTATTTATCGTTTCTTTGAGTGGAGCGTCTTAAGCAATGGAGCTCGGCTTCCGTAAACAGCCTACTTTTAATAACTGTTTCCCGAGGACGCGATAATATAGGCCTTTAACAACTCTACCGAGCAGTTATAGCTACGTAGTCACGTTCATTAGTTGCATTATTTACGTTTTCTAGCTAAATTTTGTTAGGGTTTATCTATAACATGGTGAAGATGATTACATGAATCACCCCCAGTCAAATGTTGGGGATACATTCTAATATTGTAACCTTGTGTCAAAATTTGCAACACATTTTAAATGAACAAACCTTGGATTATCGGCCTATAAAACTCGAAATTCAGGTTTATAAACCGATAATCTTGGAATATCTACCGATATTCCAGGTTTTTCAACGCATACATAAAAGCCGCTGTCCAAGGTGTGTGTATTAAATTTAATCCGGAAATCGACAGCATTGTACACACACATGTACATTGACATCACAAAAAGGGTTAGGATTATGGGACAAGGGGTAGGGGAGGGGGTCAGGGATATATGGTAATTCTTAAGTGGATACCGTCGTACAGAGAAATCGAAATCAAGAGCGAACGAATAATTGAAGAAGACGATATATTTTGTCCTAAATTTAATTGTCCCCGATCAAGATAAAAAAGAATAGTGAAAGAGAAGTAGACTAAAAGATGAAATTTTTAAAGATGAATTTAGTGGAACTTACACCATAAAATCTACAAATGTTTAAGTTCAGCGCCAAAAAAATGAACACGAAATTGATATAATCAATAAAACAATAACAGCATTCCCTTACTATTTTGTAGGGTAAGCCTATGGCTATTTTGAACAGTTTTGTTTTACAAACAATTGAGATAAAAAATATCCAGTTCTAAATTTCAAGTGAATTAATATATTTTATCTTATATCATTATATAGTGATCTGTTAATATGTATCACATTCGCTATACGTTCAGAGCATAGCAACTATACAGTCTGTGTGTTTTATTTGAAACCTTTCAGATCGGCCATGTGCATCCTAAACTCATTGGAATTTAATATACTGCAAAATGATCAAAGGTTTTTTTGCTATACATATAATTTATGCTATCTTAACATTATTAAGTTGTATATTTTATTATGAATGATAATGAATAAGAAATTAGTACTCTCGGATTAGGAAAGATAAGTTCTGTGACATATGGCTCTAAAACCCTTCCAACTGAAATGCTCGTTTAGGAAAACAAAAAGAATGTTGTTTTTATTCTGTAATATATGCTCTAGAATGTTTAGTTAGATGCCTAGTTCTTATAGGTTAGACTTATCCTGGCATGCCTAGAGTGTAAGTGTTTATGTCGGAGGACTAGTCCCCAAAAGTTAGACTTATTCTGGCATGCCTATAGTGTAAGTGTTTATGTCGGAGGACTAGTCCCAATAGGTTAGACTTATTCTGACATGCTCAAAGAGTGTAACTGTTTATGTTGTGCTTTGTTGTGAATGCTGTCATGGTAGTTACCAAAGAGTGAAGAACAATACAATAGTACCGGCTGCTCGTCTATCTATAAACTTACAGTTTAAGATGAACTTGCTTCACTGCTGTTATCATAGCCTATATTTCCGTTCAAGATAGGCCGAAATAATTGACGAAAAGTTATGTTAGCTAACTACAGTTTTAGTTCAGTTCGCTGGAAAGAAGCTAGAGGATTTCATTTTCATTTGGATTTGAGAGGGAGAGGCGGATAGAACAAAATGAGAGCAATATTTGATGAGCGTATGCTGAGGGTAGTTCAAGCTGGTGCCAGGGGCGACAGTGGGACGAGGGGCACGGGGCACATAGCCATGCGGGCGTATGGTCCCTCTAATGGGGGTCCAATGATGTAAGTCCCCTGACGCGCTGCAGTTTTCATCGTTTCTTAGAAAAGTATGCACAAAGCATTAAGATGATCATGATTGTGGGCTAAATGATGAAGAACCATCAGGTATTTCACATTTAGATCCAGAAACATTCGATAGGCATCAATATGTTAGGTATGCATGTTAGGTATGCATCGCAATTTTGCCCGCGTGTGATATTCTATGTTACCTATACACTAACAAAACCAGCAGTAGAATACCCCATAGCACATATATATCATTCCCTTGAATGAGTCCTTTCTACTGTAAAGAATATAATTAAAAGGATCCGTGTTTATAAGTTGTTTAATTTATTTAAAGTTGTTCAATTTACTGTATACCTACAGATTTTTCAACTTACCTTCCGGTACAAGATGGCGCTTGCTACAGTTCCTGATATGGATTGTCGGTTGTACTTCCTTGTTTGGTTGTAATGATACAGTACCTTTGTAGCTTCCAATGCGCTCATTAAACTTTAAACTTTCGTTTTCAATCGTGTGATAGACCTATCTGTAGCCTTTGAACTCAGATTAATATTATCGCACTTCACAAAAACTTGAAAGAACGTCACAGAGTACTCATAGTATAGATAGGCATCAATATGTTAGGTATGCGTTGCCTATGATATTCTATATTTACTATACACTAATGAAACCAGCAGTAGGACTACCGTATAACACATAATGTACAAACACACGCACTAGAGTGCACATGACAAAATATGGATAGATATACTGGTTGAACTTGTGGTCCCCTCAATGGATTTTACCTGATTTTCTGACTCTGCTGGTAGTTCAGCTCCTGAACTGAAGACCAAGGAGCGAGGATAAGCTGTGAGTAACTGTGCCAATCAATGAATACTTTGGTCACTCGGCCAGCAGCTTTCAAGGTCTGGAAATGAGCATTGATGGCCGTAGTTTCAGGGTTGTTAAGAGGAGTAAATCCCCCCTCTATTTTCCCACCGTCACCTTATGCTGAAATTATCCCCCTATTTTGAATCAAAATTAGTCAAGTGATAATGTCAAGCAACAGGGGTATTTGGACAGCAACTTAGTTTTGAACTGCTATTTAGGTGAACAATTCAATTTAAGTTTTGTGTGGGAGTGAAAAAGAGACTTAAGTTTCCTTTCAACAAAATAATGTAAATGTCCCCCCCCCCCCCAGGCTCGATAAAAATTGGAATGACCACCTCCAGCCCCTGCATCCTCCACCCCAGAACTTACTACCAATACTACTTGGAATATAGTTACATTGGTAATGATTGAAATTGTGACATGTTTTTTTTATATTAAATTTTGTGCAAAATTTAAAACATGTCCTTAAAGATCAAGTAGCACACAGTTGTCCTACCATATCACCTGCTGCCTCTCTGGTAATGGACAATAAGCACTCTTCAGTAACAGTTAGAAGTAGTGCTTCTAAATGACATCCAGAAGATACCACCTTCAAACATATACAGCGGCGGATCCAGGGGGCCGGGGGGCCCGGGCCCCCCTTTTTGAAAATCCTGATTTTTTTTTTACCGCATTCGAGGGAAAGGGCCCCATGCGTGATGAAAAAATTAAAAGAAAACAAATAATATGGAGTCTCGAAGTGTGAAAATTATTTGTATACAACAATGTAGGTGTTGGGTAGGGTGAGCCGTACGGCACTTTGGAAATTTCAGGAAATACCGAGCCGATTCGGGAAATTTTGGATTCCATTTCGGTAAAAACAAATTTTGAGTGTGGAAGCACTGAGCACGATGCACTTTTAACGTACGTTCGCGGCAGTCCGGATCAGTGGCTTCGTGCCCATTGGGGCCCGGGGGGCACAGCCTCCCCCGCCCAAATTTTGTCAAAGGTGTCATAAAATTTTGTCATAATTTAAAAAAAAAAGTGTTTTCGAACAGTGTCAGCAACTGAATTTCTTGTAGGGCCTACGAGGAATGGGGCTTCTGTTGACTGCTTGGTCAATGGTTGTAAATAATGTTGGTATTCAGTCAATCGAAACAGTTAAATAATGACTGGTTGATAACTAATGAACCAAATGTGCCATCAACGCTGAACAATATTATATATACGTAGTCCCAGAGTAAGTGCAACCCGTTACCTTTGCCAAAGTCAGTCAATTTTCCATGAAAAAATGGCAA
>KN883281.1:122629-144878 GCA_000934455.1 Apostichopus parvimensis | reverse complement strand
TGATTTCCTTTCCCAGGAGAAGCTTTCGGGCGCGATCTTGGCCTGCCTTCTTCAAGATTGCTGCCTTCTTTCTAAGCTCTTTCTGTTCTCTTGCAGCTTTGATGGTGGCTAGTCTGTCCGCGTATGCTTTCTTTTGTTGGGCCTTGGACTTCTGTGCTAGCTTCAAGAACAATGAACGTTGCGACTCCTGCAGGGAAGCAGACCATTCTGATGTTTTGTTCCTCTTGTACATGATCATTGCTTCCAGCGCGATGCACGAGGCACTTGGTTTTTCCCTCATGAGGCGATCTAGCATACCAAAGTCGCGTTCCACTGTAGTGTTTGTTGTTGGCACACTCTGCATTTCTCTGTGCTGGTCAGCAGATACCCTGGAATACTTGCCACCTTTCAAATGCTCAGATAGCATTCTCTCACTGAGCATTTTGAAAGATGAACAGAGCATTTCCAGCAGCTGTTTGACCATTCCGTCGAGCTCACAGGGCTTCATCAGGCTGTTGTACACAGAGTCCTTCTTCAGAGGAACATCAGCGTAGAGGATGTCGCTGCCAGTTAGTAAGTCTGTGGAGTCTTTGCTCCATTTCGCGGGGCACTCAAGAAGCCTGTCGTAACGTTCGTTCATGGCTAGCACGTGCTTTTCTTTCTCCATTGCCCGCCAGAGTGGTCCAGTGATGACTTTGTCGATAATGCCCAGGGATTTTACACCAGCTATGTACTGTGGAACTTCAAGATCCGCAGCAACAGCCAGCATCAACTTGTTCTCTGACTTGTGCCTGTTGAAGAAAACCAAGAGATGTCTATATAAGTGATACACACCAGCTCCATTGTGAAATAGAATATTAAACCTATTTCCTTTAAAGGGGGCCAAAGGGACGTCATTGACACCAAACTCTGCAGATAGAAAGGCCCTAAACTGTGCTGCTTTGCCACTCTTCTCACAACCACGGTCCTGAACGCCTTTGCACACGGTGCGAACAAGTCGTTCAGTCCCACCTTCATCCTTCCCGGCAAAGCCTGTCACAGCTAGGGCACCTACTTTCTCCTCACCAAAAATCATCTGCTCCCAAGCCTTCATTGTTGACGATGCTTGTTCAGCAAGACCAACAACAAAGTGCATGCCACAGAAAAACTCATTGAGTTCCTTGGCTCTGTGTCAATGACAAACTGTCCCAGTCACCCCTTACGGCTGGCAGAAACTTGCCTCTGAATTCAGCAAGAAGTTCATTGAACTTTTTCTGGACGGAGTGTCTATCACTCATGACATTCTTGATTTTCGTCAAGAAACAACCCAAGTCGAGCCTGTCCTTGTCCTGCCCACCAAGATCGACAAGATCTTGTACGATCACTTCCAATACTCTTAAAGTGGTGACAGCTGTACCATCAGCTGTCTCTCGCACTCCAAGAGTGAATACTTTACCTTCACCAAAACTGACATCGTAGGACCCATAATGATGGCCAAACTTAGTTGTGCCATCACTGTGTAGAGTAAGATTGTCATCTTCTAGAACTGCATCGCAGAACTGAAGTTGGGCCATGGCCCTAGCCTCAAAAACCATTTCCTTGGCAAAGGTGGCCTTAGGCAATCTCTCTACATCAAGGCCTACAATGCCCTTCAGCACTGTGCGCACAATGTCTTCACAATTATTGCTACCAACATTCAGGCACATCAAGTGCTGGTAAACACTCCTAATACTATCCCTATACTTACCTATCACTATAGTACTTACCTTGCCGCATTCTTTGTCGAGGATGTCGTCTAAACGCTCTTGCAGCTGCGCCATCTGTTCTTCTCTGTCGTGGAGTCGTTCACTCACATCCTCCAACTTTTGTTGGCTGGTAGAAGCGGCAGCTTTTTTCTTGTAGTACCCGACCTGTTTCTTGGCTCGCTGCAATTGGGAACTCTTTTCCCCGATGGTGCTGGTGTGCAACTTCAACTCCACGTCTTTGCCTTTCAGCTGCTGCTTCAGTCGTACTATTTTCTCTGTCTTCCGTTGTTCCCGTCTCGCGATGTTCTTTGCGATTCGACGTTCGATGGTGACATCCCTTTGTAGCTGCTTCACTCTTTCCTGTAGTAGCACACGCTCAGCAAGAACCTCTTCCAGTACACTACTCTGCGATGAGGTTTTCTCTTTCAGGTCTTCAAAGTCCCTCTGAAGCTGCACGTGTTGTTGTTGCAGTCTTGTGAGCTGTTCTACGACGGTGGGAGTGGATTCGACGGTGGGAGCAGATTCAATATCCGGCTTAAAGAAAAGACTTAGAGACACTTGACGCAAAAAAATACACAACTTCGCTTTGCTTTTCAACTTTGACAAGGCACGTCTTGTTTTTACAACTTGCAACACTTTTGAATGAACAGAGCTTTCTTTACAATTTAAAACACTTGAATCAAAAAGATTGCTTACAACTTTAATGAAAGATTTTATCTGATTAGCACATTTACACAAACCTACCATATTCCACAATTCAAACACTACACCATTTGAAAGTCGAGTGATAGGCAGTCTGACATTTAACACTGAGTCAGAGCTAGGCCCTTCCCCAGCGTCATCTGACAGAGCTGCTTTCACACTCTCAAAAGATATACCTACTTCTTTACAAAAGAAGTCGGCGGGCGGCGGGAATATGTTTTTTGGCTCGCTTGACCTGAGTTTCGTTTTGTCAGTATGGGATGGTTCGGTAGTGCCGTTTTGTATCCCGCATGGCGGGTCACGTAAAAAGCACTGGCAAATTTCCCCCTGAAAACCACATTACATCTATTCCGCCAAACATGTTTTTTTACAATAGAGCAAACAAAAATAATGCGGTGCAACACCGCAACCGAACAAACTGGAGGGTCTACCCCATATAAAATAAAGCCCTGCCCTACCGACCATGAACGGTCTCCCGTAACACGGTCGGGTCCAGGTCTGGAACCACTCCCATAAGTTTAATACAAAGCGACAATGCCAAAAAACATGAGCGGTACTCTCTAAGCTGTCACAGCCGGTCCGTGGGCACAGTCCATCACCCAATCGCCAATGATATCTTTTTAGTGTGGTCAACGAAAAGTGGAGAGCAGCCGAAAACACGTCCGCACTCCACGAAAGCAAACTACAAGCTCAAAGGTAGTGCTTTTTACGTGACCCGCCATGCGGGATACAAAACGTCACGGCCAAACGGCACTACCGAACCATCCCATACTGACAAACGAAACTCAGGTCAAGCGAGCCAAAAACCTACGCCCGCCGACCTGCAGAGACAATACCCCCAACCCCCCCACTCAAACACGCCATTATAAACAACTTGCCGCGATACGTGTACGTACGTACGTGGTGTCGATATGTGCACAATGAATATCGGCTGTCCATCGGGATCCAGCTAGCACTTAACATCCGTGCAAGGGGTGTACGTACGTACCTGACCTGGTACCTGACGGATACCATTACCAAATACATTACAAGTGGTTGGAGCTACAGCCGAAAACGCATTGACAAGCGCAAGAGAACGTATTACATTTTTGGGGTTTTCGAATCTTTTATTTCGTCAAAAGTTTCACTATCTAAAAAGTTACGAATTCTGCCTATGTTACTTAAACAAGATGTAGGGGACATGTCCATGAAAGCGTGTGGACTGTGCCCTTAAATGTAGCAGATATAAAAGTACACACACCCTCAATAAAACACACGTTGGCAAAAACGAAATCGATCGCTCCAGTAAAAGGTGAGAAGTCAATAATTTTTTTGGCCATTTTCATTATTTTTTGTTGGTCTTCGGGTATTAGGCCAACAGTAGTCAAAATCATGGCAAATTCAGATTTTTTTGTTCGTGTCAAACTTATATTATTCAAGAATGAATCTGGTAATGACAATTTTTCTATACCACTCATCATACGACCGGTTTCGCGAAATTTCTATATTTTACGTGTACGGCTAAAACGGGCCACAGGGGGCCCGTTTTAGACAGCACGGAAAGCATGGGGGCCCGTTTTAGCCACAGTGTTCACCAACATAAGAAGGTTCCCGTGTGGATATTGCCCTACTGGGTCAAAAGTATTGAAAATAATGCAAAAACACAATCTGTCAATTAATTTATGTTTATTTTTGTTTCTTTGAATTTATAGACAATGGGCAAATACAAAAGAAAAACAGAGAGACAATTATGGAGTACAGACTCCATGGAACATGCAATCCGAGCAGTTCGTCGAGGTGATATGGGACTGAAGCGGGCATGCTCTGTGCATGGGGTTCCACGTACAACCCTCCAACGACGACTACGAATAGCAGGATCTCCAGCAAAATGTGCTGTCAAGGGTCTTGGTTCCGCAAAGCCCATATTTACGGAGGCTATGGAAGCTGAGTTGGTGAATCACATTAAAGAAATGGAAGCCATGCTTTTTGGGTTCACCACAAAACTTCTTATGAAGGTTGCATATGAATATGCAGTGGCCAATAACCTTCAAGATCGCTTTAATACTGCCAAAAAAGAGGCAGGTCGTGACTGGCTAAAAGGTTTTATGTCCCGTCATAGAGATGACCTTTCCCTACGTACACCAGAGGCAACTTCGGCAGCAAGAGCCCGGGGATTTAATGCAGTCAGTGTGGGGAAATTCTTCGATTTGTTGGAAAAACTTCAAGACACGCACCAGTTTACTCCAGACAGAATCTACAATGTCGACGAAACTGGTATTTCAACCGTATTGAACAAGCCATCCAAAATCATCGCGGCGAAGGGTAAAAAACAGGTCGGGTGCCTGTCGTCTGCCGAGCGAGGCCAGCTTACAACTGCGGAGATATGCATGAGTGCGGCAGGACATTTCATCCCACCGTTATTCATCTTTCCAAGAAAACGCATGAAACCCGAGCTCATGGACAACGCTCCTCCAGGATCAATTGCAGTGCCACACTCGTCTGGCTGGATGCAGTCCGACATATTCGTTACATGGTTTGAACACTTTGTAAAGCACACCAAGCCTTCTGTTGAGAAACCAGTCTCTTTCTCGTAGCTCGAGAAAAGCATGTTGTTGTACTTTGCCTGCCACCACCGCCTTCAGCCTCTTGACGTGTCATTTATGAAACCGCTAATGTCTTACTACACACAGGCCGTGGAAACATGGCTACGTAGCCATGCCGGGAGAGTCGTCACAACCTTTCATGTCGATGAGCTTTTCCGAGATGCCTATGTCCGAGCTGCAACCCAGCTGATCGCGATAAATGGATTCAAGAAAGCAGGCATTTGGCCAATGAATCGGCATGTTTTTGAGGATCATGATTTCATGGCAGCTGCCCCAACTGACATTCGTCTGGACACTGAAAGTGAAACCGATGAGCCAGAGCAGCAGCTACAAGCAGACGATAATCAGTGATGTCGTCGCGTATGAGCCAGAGCAGCAGCTATAAGCAGACGATAATCACAGTGATGTCGTCGTGGATGAGCCGCATCAACCAGAGGTATGCCTACTGCTTTCCGTGGGTTGTTTATAACAAAATGAAGGGATTTGGTCGAAAAATGAAGAGATACCTTGTAAAGTGTCACAGATATGGGGTCCTGAAGTTAGGGGAGATGTGTCTTAAACGGGCCCCTAAGTCGCCTATGTTGTGCATCATACTGATTGTTCCCCTGTGCAAGTGAGGAAACATCCGAAACAACACTTCGGATTGTGTCTCTAACAACAACAATTATTTGATCGCATTCCAGCAATGTTAGATGTGAATGATTAGCCATAGCCATGATGTACACGTGCAACAAGGATCGAATACATCATCATATGTGATGAGCAATTGAATGCGTTACGACGAACATTACCCTAAATTGTATTTATATATAAGCCACATATCAACATTTCCACTTAGTGGAATTGTATTTGACTTAAGCAGAATGAAATTGACGCCCAAATGATATTATTCCACTTAAGTGAAAATGTATTCCAGATAGATGGGCTATTTAGCTATTTAGCTTAAGTGAAATGCTATTCAATAGAAATGTCCATTTCTACTTAAGTGAAATACTATTCCACTTAAGTGGAATGCATTTCCACTTAAGTAGAAATGGACATTTCTATTTCACTTAAGTGAAATTGAATTCCACTTAAGGTAAATGTTAAAACGGCTTGCCATACGACCGAACAGCGCTATCCAACCAGGCTCCAGCCCACAAATGTTATACAAGAACAGTTCCGGAGACGAAGCAGATTCTTTTTCTTCCCGTCATTAAGCATTTGTTTGTAGCGGTAACTGACCCAGGGTTGCCTTGTTCATATTTTGTACGTTTTTGGGGCGGGTTGCACCTGCGTCGATGGGTCACGGCGCTGTTTAGCAACAGAGAACCTCATAGTAGTACTCCAAGCATGGTGGTGCGTGTCATTTGCTCCGCTCTGATTGAGTTGCCCCCTGTTGACCTGTCACAGCCGGCCCTCGTTCACAGTTCCTTGCGGGATAGGGCCTTGAATGCAATTTGTGTGCAGGGACGTCAGCCTGCGAAGTATGGCGTTCGGTGCATTCAAGGCTGAATGGTTGCAGGCTCCGTGATCTTGCATGGAGAATTGCACACGGTGCCTTGGTGACCAATCTCAAAAGGTATCACTGGCGATTGGGTGATGGACTGTGCCCGAGGACCGGCTGTGACAGCTTAGAGAGTACTGCCCATGTTTTTTGGCATTGTTCCTTTGTTTTAAGCTTGTGGGAGTGGTTTCAGACTGGACCGACCGTTTAACGGGAGACCGTTCCTGGTCGGTAGGACAGGGCGTTGTTTTATATGGGTTAGATCAGTGGTTCTTAACCTGGGTTCGACCGAACCCCAGGGGTTCGGTGAGCCAGTCTCAGGGGTTCGGCAGAAGTCCTCTGAAACATATTGAAAATGTGTTTTTTGTATATCGCAAAATCAGGCCATACACTAAATCAATACGATTCTGTCGTCACAACGGAAATTACGTAAATATCTAACGGTCCGTCAACAGGTAGCATACGCCCATTAAAAGCCCCATTGACTTACACACTAAATCACAAAAGTAATGTGGTCTCTAAGTCTAGATAGAAGTTTTCACTAGCTAAACGCTACCCATCACCGGATAGCTGACAAGTTGGCCTTTCATGGCACCATCAATTTTCCGTATCATGACCGTGTAGATTTTTTGCTATCCGAGCCGGAAGTTTTCGTCACTTGTAAACAAACCTCTTCACTCAGTGGTAAACAAATTTCCTACGCTGCTCCTGGGAGGCCTAAAGGGGTCTAAAATTGCCTCAATTGACCCAATTTTCTCACCACATGTACTTCCATTCATGCTCTTCAACATGAAGGCCACAAAAAACTAGATTATGATTGATAACAGGTCGCAAAAGATGTTCTCCTGCTGCTTTTTGGCACTTTTCCTGAGGGAGAACAATCGAGCGGATTGATATAGACTCTAATAGGAGTATGCCACCAACAAAGGTAAGAAATACATTCCTAAATACTGTAATAATTGTGTAATTGTTTTACCGAACTGCTAAGTCATCTAAGAAGTATTTATAGCAGTGGGGAGCCAGTCCCAGCGGTTCGGCAGAAGTCCTCTGAATTTTTTTTAAATTTTGTGTTTTTCATTTTAATAAAATTTCGCGAAATCGAGCCACACACTAATTCAATACGATTGTGTCGCCACAACGAAATGGACGTAAATTTCTAACGGTCCGTCAACAAAGGTAAGAAATACATTCCTAAATACTGTATTGTTGTAACAAAGTGTACGAAACTGCAGCTAAGTATTTTTCTTTTCAGCCCACAGTATGCCGAGCAAAAAAAGAAAGTGGTCAGAGGATTATGTGCGTTACGGGTTCACGTGTTTGACGGAACGTGATGGAAGTCAGCGTCCTCAATGCATGATTTGCAATGTCAAGTTGAGCAACTCCAGCCTAGCACCATCAAAACTACGTGAACACTTCATAAAACTGCACGGCGAACAGCGGTACAGAGATGCAACGCTGGATGAATTCAAATTGAAGAGAGCCCGATTTGATGCAAGTGCTACCTTGCCCGCTCTTGGCTTCGCTCCAATTGACAAACCGATCCTTATTGCATCATATGAAGTTGCATACCTGATCGCAAAGCAGGGCAAACCGCATACAGTTGGAGAGACACTCATCAAACCAGCTGCATTGAAGATGGCCAACATCATGCTGGGAAAAGCTGCTGCAGATCATTCCACTCTCAAATGACACCATCAGCAGCAGGATCGACAATATGTGCGTCGACATCCTCGCCCAGGTAGTTGAAGATTTAGTCACGAGCCCGACGAAATTCAGTCTTCAACTCGACGAGAGCACCGACGTTGCGGAAATGAGTCAGCTCATTGTATTTGTTCGTTATGTAAAAGGAGAGGAGATTAAGGAAGAGTTTGTGTTTTGTAAGCCACTCACAACAACGACTAAGGCAGCTGATGTGAAGAAGCTCGTGGACGACTTCTTCAGAAGTAATGGCATTTCGTGGAACAATGTGTCTGCAGTTTGCTCAGATGGAGCTCCAGCCATGGTGGGGTGCAAATCCGGTTTTGGAGCACTGGTGAAGGCCGATGCACCACACATCATCGTCACGCACTGTGTCCTACACAGGCATGCACTGGCATCAAAGTCGCTGCCTCCAAAACTGGCTGATGTTCTGAAAATTGTTGTGGAAACCGTGAATTATGTGCGAAGCCATGCTCTGAAACATCGCCTCTTCAAAGAACTGTGCAAGGAAATGGGCTCTGAATTCGAAGTCCTTCTCTACCATTCCAATGTTCGGTGGTTATCACGAGGGAAGGTAGTGAGCCGTGTTTTCGCATTGCGTGTAGAATTAGCCCTGTTTTTGAGAGAACACAAGCATCGCCATGCAACGCACTTTCACGAGTCGGAGTTCATCCTCGCTTTGGCATACTTGGCTGACATCTTCGGCGCACTCAATCATCTCAATTGCCAGATGCAGGGCGGTGGAGTGAATATCATTGAAGCTGAAGAAAAGCTTTGTGCTTTCCGAAGGAAGTTACCATTGTGGAGGCGACGAACAGAGAACAACAACTTCGCGAATTTTTCGCGAAGTTGGAGGCACTGGTGTACCAGAGGAACTGAAGCAAGGGATTGCCACACACTTGGACGAGCTGGGAAAGTCATTTGATGGTTACTTCCCTGACAAAGATATCCATCAATAATATCCAACATGGGTGCGGCAGCCATTTACTTTCGATGTAGCAACAGCAGATATGAACGATCCATACCTCGATGACCTCATCGAACTTCAGCACAGCCAGACTCAACAACAACTCTTTGGTACAACAACACTCTCAACATTTTGGTGTCGACAAATGGAAGGGTATCCTCGCATTGCTAAAGCTGCCCTTGTGATCCTCACACCATTCGTTACGTCATACCTCTGTGAGCAAGGGTTTTCAAGATTGGTGGAGATTAAAACCAAGAAAAGGAGCAGGCTTGATTGCGAAAATGATATGAGAGTGGCCCTTGCCAAAACGAAGCCACGCATTTCCCAGATTGCCACCCGACAAGAAGAACAAAAGACACATTAAGATGCAATTTGTAGTGTTTGTTCATATTAGGTACTGTGTACGACAGAAAATAATCTCATTTAGGTATGCTATATAGCACCAAATCGCATCTAAGGGCACTTGAAAGTGCCCCCCTCCCCTTAGACCCCTCCCCCAGGGCGGCGATCAGGGGTTCGGTGAGCGGTCGGTGGGTTTCGTTAGGGTTCGACTGCCTTGGAAAGGTTAAGAACCACTGGGTTAGATCATCCAGTTTGTTCTGTTGCTGTGTTGCAGCGTATTATTTGTGTTTGTTCTGTTGTGAAAAAACTTTGAGGAATAGATGTGATGTTGTTTTTAGGGGGAAATTTGCCAGTTGGCAGGCAGTCCTGGAGGCGGTGAAGTCTGACATTCGCCTTCAGGTTGAAGGCGATTTTCGCCGTTTATCTGGGGCTGCCTTTTTGGACGGTGGTGTGCTGGAGAGGGGTGTTTTGTTTCGCTGCGTGCTGGTCGTCCTTTTGTAGTTTTTGGAATGATTCAGTGGGTGGTTGGGCGTTTTGTCTCTGCAGGTCGGTGGGCGTTTGTACTTTTTTGGCTCGCTTGACCTGAGTTTCGTGTGTAATGGGGTGGTTCGGTAGTGCCGTTTTGTATCCCGCATGGCGGGTCACGTAAAAAGCGAAAAAGGGCATAACAAAATGAGTCAAGGCGAAGCCCACGCGTTAATGAACCGTACGAATAAATAAGGGTGACATCAAAATAACAATTAATGTAGACATATATAGGTGATTATCCTCAGACGCAACAATGATTGGAAATTACAAACAATACATAAGGGAGAGCGGGGCTTCTGGTCCACCGGGGCACGTGGTCCATTTTTAAGAATTACATTCACAGTTTCTCTATAGCGCCACCAAATTGATTGCCGCTTTCTTTCTTTATTAATGAAATAATTTTACGTTCAATTGCAAGATTTACGGTTACAAATCATGATTTTTAAAATTGATTTTGCTAATTTATGAAAAGAATAAAGGAAAGATCCAATGATGTCATCATCCTTCGTATTTCCGGATTGGAGATAAAATTTCGATCCATTTTTTAGCAACAATACTGCAGGTACACCATTTTTAAATACAGCATACCTACTGTTATTGTTGGCTTTTTGGGGCCGGTTTTTAGTGTTTTATTTGTTTTGCTTCGGTTGGCCTTTGGGTCCGTGTCCTTTTCGCGTCACGTTAAACGCTGCGTTAGTGAGAGATTTGTGGGTTTCAGTTGTTGTTTTACAGACTGGGATTGTTTTTTGGTTCTGTTGACCTTTGGTCCGTGTCCGTTTTCTTAGCACGTAAAAAGCAGACTGTTATTGTTTTATCACGTAATTTTATAAAGCATGAAATGTTAGGGTTGTACTTATTTTTGTACATGTATGTTAATTTAAAACATTTCCACAACTTTTGTACGTGTGAACACATTTCCAGTAAGCCTACGCCTAATTTTATAGTGGTTTAACTTGCGTTATATTTTATTGGGGTAAGTGGTCCACATAATATTGGGGCTCCGGTCCAAGTGGACCAGTAGCCCCAAATATGTTTTTTAGTAGGTATTAAAAGGAAAACAGTTTAAACAATCAAAAGGGCTTATGTTGTCATATTTAGATACTTGCTTCAATTAAAATATGTTAGATTTTAAACTTTTAGGGTATATTTTAGGATAAAAGGGAAAATTTCATTATCAAATTTCCTCTTTTTAAAATGAGGAAACCTGTATTTCCATATATCCTAACACCCAAGAAATTACCACATTATGTAGCCTACACTTATCTAGCTAGCAAGCCTTGCTTGAACCTTTGAAAGAGTTTTAAGCAATTATTATTATTCATTATTTTATCTTTCAGTTATTGTACATCATGGTACGAGAATATGTGGCTGTGAAGAATCCATGAAGCGTGCAGTGGATGAAAAAAGAGCTACAGAGAGGCAGCAAAACAGTATGTGCCTAAAACTACTCTGATCAGACGCTGCAATGGACCTGCCCACAAGCCAACAGCCCTCGCTCAGGAGGAAGAAGAGCAAAATTTCCGTTGGTGCTTAATTAGAGAGGAACGACTCTTTGGAGTAACACAAGGATTTGTTTGTGAAATTGCTAATGAGATTGCCGAGAGATCTGGACGACCCCATCCATTTAATAAGGAAACAAAGAGAGCTGAGTATGACTGGTTTGTTAAGTTTATGTAACAGCACCCAAAACTTAGTACCCGAAAGCCTGAAGCTCTAGAAGCCGCCCGTGCAAGAGCAATGAACGAACTTCTAGAGGACACAATAACAAAACTCAAACTTAACGATAAGCCTGTAAAAATATACAATGCAGATGAATCTGGTCTTTCATCTGTCCACAAACCCCCAAAAAGACGAGCGGTGAACGTGGGTTCAACACATCAATTCATCTGTGTGTTAGTGCCACAGGCTGCTATGTTCCTCCCTTCATGATTTTTAAAGGCGCACGATTATCACCAGGTATTACTTTCTTTGGAGTTTCAGCCACCCCATTCATGAAAGCTGATTTGTTTTTGCAGTGGATGAAGTTTTTTGTTAAGTCCATCCCGCCTGCACGTCCAGTGTTGTTGATCTTAGATGGACATTCCTGACATATTGGACTAGATACACTGGAGTTCGCCAAAGCAAATGAGGTTGAAATTGTGTCTGCCCCCACACACTACCAACTGGCTGCAACCTCTGGATAGGACTGTATTTGGTCCGCTTAAAAGGCGATATGATGAATAATGCGCCAAATATCTCAGCTCCAATCCTGGGAAGATTATCACAAGATATGAAGTTTGGGAGTTGTTTGGAAAAGCGTATGTTTCAGAAGCAACAGTGGCAAATGCCTTGAGTGGGGGTTTCGTTCGACAGGAATCTATCCACTTAAAGCTGCTGTACCCAAAACAGCTTTTTCCCCAGTAATGACGTGGACCTTGAAGGAGACTGCAACAGAACCAATGCAAGATTATGGACCACATGGCCCCACAGTTAGTGTACCTCCCACTGGATCTGTTGCATCTGCTTGCACTACAATTGGCACAAGCATAACAGAACCATTGCAGTATGATGGAGCAAAAAGCCCCACAGTTAGTGCTGCTTCTTCCACTGATTCAGCCATCCCTACAGTTAGCGCAAGCTTTTCTACAGCTAACGCTGATTGCTCTTCAGATACATCACATATATCCGCCCCTAACCAGCCAAAGCGACATTCCGTTGAAAAGCAAACCACGACAGTGTCAATCGCTCCACATACAACAAACAATTTGTCAGATCTTTTACCCATTCCAGAAGCACAAATTAATATTTCGAGCAGAATGAGAAAACAAACTTTCTCGGGTGCTTATAGCTGCTGAAATGATCAATGAGATCAAATCAAAGGCCAAGAAATTGAAGGGAAGAAAGAAAAAGAAATGCAGAAGTGAAAAGGAGAAGAAGAAAGTAAAAAGGCCAAAGAGGAAAAGAAAAGGTGCTGACAGTGCAAAAGGTAAAACTATAGCGAAGAGATTTGTATCATTGAATCAAACCAAGACGCAGAAAGCACTGATGACAGTGAAAATGATTCAGACTATTTGGACGAATGAGAGGAATACTCATTAAGAGAAATACTGTAAAAAGACGAATAGTAGAGATGCATGTACTGTACTTGTTCCAGAATATGTTTACCATTATATCCAACAAAATTATTTTTTTTTGTGTCCACTTGCAATTCCACCAATATTATTTATCGCTTTGAAATGTGATGTTTACATGTGTAACTCACTACTGTAAATGGTACCAATTCCTTATAACCAACTTGTAGCTATTTGTATTATTTTTTCATTAGTAATAACCAAAATGATAAACCCAAAATATTTTGTTATGAAATTTTATTTAATTTTGTATAACTAGACGTAATTTATCTTCTCTGGCATACTGTTTTACATGCTGTTTTTAATGGTTTTAAAGGAACACTAATGCTACACAATAAATATGGTTTTTATTTTTTTCCATTTATTTCTCTGAAGAAAGTTTCAGAAAATACATTAAGTGGACCAGTAGCCCCACATTCCCCTAGGCAGTTTATCTCTTGACATATGTATAAAATGTCAAACCACTGAAGGGTCTCACTTTCATATAACCCTATAAACTTTGTTTCCAAATGTATTACAAAAAATCTGGAGATTTTACCCGAAAATAAATGCCAGCTCAAAAAGTGAGTTAACATTTGGTTGCTTCAACTCTTCCTTTACATTACTGAAACAATTTAACAAGGTCCAGTGGGATACAGTCAGTAGCAACGCCTACACAGGTATGTGTGCAACAATTACGTTTAGCGACACATGGGCGCGGCCATTTTAAACCAATGCTTCGGATATTGGCAAACACCTCTGCAGTCACTAACACATACGGCCTAAGTGCAATCTACGCAGATAGGCCCCAAAGCTTGAACTTAAACATGTGAACATATACAAACATAAATATTATAGGGTCATTCAACCGACCATTTTGTTATTACACTTTGTTATAAAGATACTTGCTGTCGCTGAAACGTAACACAGCTAACACGACATTCAACTAGCCTAGCCTCGGGCTCATGGAGAACTCCTTGTTCGAGCCATTCGAACACGTAATAAAATACAGGGTACGACTTTATCAATTTCAGAAGAATACAAAATGGAATACATATTTACCTCATAGAGCTTTTTGAGTTGCCATAAAAGGTGAAAATACAAGTTTTCTGACTCAGTACGTATGAATGAAAAATGTGTGACTACAGATTACGAGAGAAAGTTAACTTTGGTTTGAAATTTGCGGGTTGTCCATTCCTCAATCAAAAGACCTGCGGGGAGCCAAAAGGGTAGAAGAATACATACCCCACTCTACATACCCTTACTGAAAATCCAGATATGGCCCAATTATGGCACTTTGTATCAGGCCCATATCTGTCATAACAAGAATTGGGCAGATATTACTTGATATAAGATAAAGGCCATATCTGGCTCAAATAAAACTTTATATGGGTCACTTTTTATCTGGATCCGATATGGTCCATATATGGCAAATCAAAATCAAAATTACTTACAAATCCATATCTGGCTCATATATGCCACATCCATATATTACCATTGGCAAATCTATTGGCGATGTAAAGAAATTATCTGGCCGTAGGTATAAATTTAGTTTTTTCTTGTTTCACCTTACCCACAGTATGTCCAAGCCTTTACAAATAAAAAACTAATACTAAAAAAGGGTCTTCTGTTCAAACGGCACATTCTTAACCCGATTGTGACCGAACTATTTGTGACACACAATGCTTCAGACTTTACAGAGATTTCAAAATCATATGAAATTGTGTCTGAAAAAACCCCATCTCCAGACAATTATAGCAATAAAGCAAGGCTTAATTGGAGGTAAAGATCAACTTATCTTGGACTTAAGAATCTGCAGTATTGGCCTCAAACAAATCACTAATAAAGCTCCTTGCTGTTACCTAATCCGACTGCTATGGTCATAAAATGACCGGTGTTCCAAAATTAGCCAGCACTCTCTGACAGTTATTTTACTTGTACAAGAGTCTTACTTACTTAAATAAACTGGCATCGCGCGGTACCACTAGTACACTTCAAAATAATATTTGAAGGTTGAGTTGAAGGTTGTGGTCCTGTAGATGTTGATACTAAATTGCGTTGTGCTATTCTTTTATGAAATATATTTGCTTTAGTAAATAAGTAACATGAGGGCGATATATGTTCCATTCCATATAATTATTATTATTGGGAACGTGGATGGCCTTTTAACTGTCCAGAACGTTCTGTAAGGGGCTCTCAATTTGAACGCTTTTCTGCACTTCTTCCGCATCGAGCAACTGTTTTATCACCACCAACCCTGAATATCAACTATATTCTAACTTTTACTTCGTGAAATTGTGCCGTTATGGTGAAAGGTAGGCCTAAAGGAAGCAAAAATAAGCCCAAGGTAACTACAACTAGGCCTACAGTAAGCGAAATGGCTAGTAAAAAGCCTACCGTGCTAAGTCAACGCAGTAGACAACGTGGTTCGAGCACTGAATCAGAGCATGATCAGAGACGCCGCCCGGCTGGAAAGAGGCATTTGAAACATTTAAGTTGTCATTACGTAACCATTTCGAAAAAAACATTGGTATGTTGGAAAGCAACCTGGATAAAGCTATCGAATCCTTATCTGAACGAGTGGAGTAGTTACAGAAAACAGACGAAGATTATTCAAATCGCCTTTCAAGAATTTCTTAAGCTTTAGAAAAGGCCAACGTCAACATCAAACAAAATACTCAATGTATCAATAAACTTGAGCTGCATTCTAGAAGGAACAACTTCAGAGTCGTGGGAATCAAAAGAATTGAAAATGAGAATTGTTCGACTATTTTACAAGAAAAGGTCCTTTCAAAGTTTCCCAATTTCCACGAGATACGTATTGAGAGATGCCATCGGGATGGACGGGGTGTCGGAGATATTAGCGAGATGCCTGTCCTTTCAGGATAAGATTATTATTATGAAGTCGTGGAGAACTCACCTAAAGGATCAACTTTTTTTTTTTATTGTAGACGATCTTACAAGGCTGGATCTAGAGGAGAAAAAAGCCCGGCTAAGGTGAAGGAACTGTATTCAACTGGAACAAAACTCCGATTCGTGGCGGGGAAGTGGCGGGATGCCCGGGGGAAACCGTACACTTTTGAATAAAAAACAACGTCGTGGAATTCACTAGTGAACTTTATAGATGTTTTGTAACTCATTAAAACTAACTTCTGGACCATATTTATTTGTATTTTTCTGACGAGTTTTCTAAATTGATCGCTTTACTTTACATGGAATGTTCGATTGTTAAGTCAAGATTAGTCCTTCTTTCTCGAGTGCAAACAAAGCACTCTATTTTGTGTTGTCTTCTTGTCTGTGTGTTTTGCTCTAGTTTTGTGTTTGGTTGTTTCTTTAGTCCTTAAAATGCATGATATCATCTCGGTTTGAACCTTTAAATGCTCGCGGTTGAAATGACTCCAAAAAATAGACGTAAGGCGTTTAATTGGCTACATAACCAAAAGTTCTCAATACTTTAATTCAAGAAACACATTGCTACACAACTACAAGTTTTTGGAGAAATGAATGGGGTGGAAAGGCTGTTTTTTCTTGTGGTTCTGTAAGAAGCGCTGGGTGCGCTATACTCTTTAATCCTTCCCTTAGCCTAGCAGTTGTTAAGCATTTGTCAGATTGCAACTGCCGCTACATTATAATAGATATTACTATTAATGACACAGTTAATACTATTGTTAATGTTTATGACCCCAATGGGGGACGATCCGTCATTTTTAGCAAAATATATAGGTACCCTATCGTCCAATTTTACTTGCATAAACATTATATGGGCTGGTGATTTGAACTTAGTTCTGGATCTTGATCTCGACAAGGCAGGGGGCACCAAAAAGAACAAATTTTAGAGCGAGAGAGATACTCTTTGACTGCATACAGGGGCTTAGTTTAGTTGAATGTATTTAGGGAGAGGGATCCAAAGTAGTATCTTTTCACATGGTTTTCAAATATTATCGATGGCCTTAGTTGTAGGTTAGATTTTTTTCTGCTGGCGGCCAACTTGTTAGCTTTTTGTAACGACTGTTACACTTTATCGCCCATTCAATCTGATCATAATGCGCTAATTTTGAAGGTGCGTCTCGTCTTGTGAGGGAGAAGGTAAAAACGGTTATTGTTTCATTAGAAACTGAATACAATTTCAACCCCACATAAACAATTAAATTTCAAACGCTAAGCGCAGCCTTGACGACATTTACGAGGGCAAAATTGACGGTATTATTATTCGCTCTAGAGCGAGATGGGTTGAACAAGGTGAACACAAAGGAATACACAATACTTCCTAAATTTAGAGAAGCGAAACAGTGAGCGCAAGTGTTACGGAAACGACATGTAAAGAATTCGTATCCGGCAAAAAGAGTTTCCAAGGGTGTTAACGCATAAAAGAAAAGATGGACGAGGTTTCGAATGGTATTTTCAATAGTAATATTTCTATATTCTTCAAATAATATGGATGATAAAGGTGAATGGTACAAATAAGTGATTAACAAAGATACAGTTAACTTTACGACTGGGTCTGAAGTCGATGAACTCGATGGTGTCGTAGGGCTGCGCCTTTGCGATGATCCGCGATAAAGAGTACTTCGTCAAAAGGCGCGGCGCGGAATTAATGATTAAAAGTTCATACAAGGACAGCTGTAATAGGGATCCGCTTCAATTCACTGGATGGAAGTTAAATATGGTATGGAAAAGGGAAGTCCATTCCGTAGTAGAAGTGAAGATAAATATATAAAAGAAAGTCACTAAAGATTTGAAGATCCTTCAGTCAGAACAGAATGTAGTAATGATAGGAATAAACAGGTAACGCAGTGTTACGGCAAAACAATAAAGAACCGTGTGCTTTTTACGTGCAAAGAGAACGGACACGGACCAAAGGTCAACAGAACCAAAAAAACAATCCCAGTCTGTATAACACCCACCAAAACCCCAAGTGAAACCCACAAACAGAAATCTCTCACTAACCCACATATGTATATAACGTAGCGTTTAACGTGACGTGAAAAGGACACGGACCCAAAGGCCAACAGAACCAACACAATAAATCACTACAAACCAGCCCCAAAAAGCCAACCACAAACAGAAAACCCCCACCAACCCATATTATGTAACGACCACACAAACCCCCCGCACCTAACAACTAACTCACTCCAAATTTCATCCGGGGAACGCCGTCCCGATAGTAGACGACAGGCTTGCGCCAACCTCTACGAAAGGCAGTGTCGGGAAGCCGTGCATGGTCCGCCTCCATGCGCAACCTAATGTCACTTTGCACGAGGGGGACGAAAGCCTCGGCCCTTTAGACGTCCCCATCGAAAACTAGGCGGCATCTGCTGTTCCAAATGTGTCTCCTTAAGATAGCGGCAAACAATAACAGAAGATCCCTAACCCAGGTTGGGCACACAGGGGGCATCAAACCATACAAAAGAAAATCACTACTAATGGCCCACTGTGTGCAACCAATAACACCAATAACGAAGGCGTGAAACCATTCCCACACCAACCGGGCAAAGGGACACTCCAGCAAAAGGTGTTGCTTAGTCTCGATAGCTTTACAGCCCACACGTGAACAAATCCCATCACCTAATCGCCACCTGACTAGGCGAAAATGGTTAGTGATGAGGACCCCATGTGCAATCCTCCACGCCAAGTCCCGGAGACGGCTATCTAGTGACTTACAACACACAGACCGCCACACGGGGAGGCTAAGGTCGTCCCCGGACAAGTTTTTTCAGTTTTGTGTTCTGTTGGTTTAAAGGTCCCTGGAGAGGTTGACGCGCTTCAGCGTAAACCTCTCCGGGTTATGAATTGTTTTGATGTTAGATTCACCTCGGAGGCTGCCCGCGTCCGAGGCGTCCATGTGTTGGAGGGAGTTGGGGGACTGAAGGTCACACCGTATGACAGTTCGGTGTAAGTGACAGTCCTCCACCTCCCTCTGGACATGTCTGAACAGGTTGTTGTGCGGACACTGGGGCGTTTTGGGAAAGTGACCGGCTTCGAGGAGCCGGAATTCCTTGAATGTAAGGGTGTCAAGACCGGGACAAGACGAGTTAGATTGGAGCTCAAGTCCGATATCCCCTCTACCCTGTGGGCTAATGGGCACAGGGCCCACATTGCATACCCGGGCCAGCTTCGCACTTGTTGGAGTTGTGGGCTGGAAGGGCATGAGGCCAGGTTGTGCCCGAACAAGCGGTGTAGCCGCTGTTTACAGGTTGGGCATACCCTGGCCGAGTGTAAAGGGGATATCGTTTGCAACTCGTGTGGGAAAACGGGCCATCTCGCCCGTTTATGCCCAGACCGCTCATACGCCGCGAGAGCGGCTACGGGCGTGGTTGAAGCGGTACCTGTCCCGGCCTCTGACACCGTACCACCTGATGCTCCTGTCATCGCCCCAGTGTCCGACACTAGCGCCCCGGTGGAGGCTTTGTTCCCCCTTTCGTGTCCGACCTCTCCCCTGATCGAACTTGCCGAGACTGCCAGCCTGCCCACTGAGGCAGAGCAGGACAAAACGGCGGAGATGGTACTAGCGGAGTGGCATGCGGCGCAGGATGCCGCTTGTACTGGTTCACCGGTAGCTACGCCCGCTATCGGTGATACTAGTCGGGCCCCGAGTCAACCGGCCCAAGAGACATTAAGTGGCCCAGATTCTGACTCGCCAATGGAGGACTGCACTACAGCCTTATTAGTTGTGGCTAAGGAGTCCTCCGATTGGTTTGACGAGACGAAACAGGCCACTGATCTCATTGACTCGAGTGGCCCTTCCACCCTACCCGCAGCCGCTTCGCTATACCGGACACGATGCTCGCTAGTGGACCTCCTGTTCCTGACAGGGAGGTCCACTCGATCAAGGTTCACGAGGAGCTAAGAACTCTTGCTACCTCGTAGGAAAAGGGGGAACACTGCCAGGGGCCTGAAAAGACCCATATTGGGAAAACTTCGCAGGTAATGCGCAAGCCTGTCGTCTACTATCGGGACGGCGTACCCCGGATGAATATTGGAGTGAGTTAGTTGTTTGGTGTGGGGGGGGGGGTTGTGTGGTCGTTCCATAATATGGGTTGGGGGGGTTCTGTTTGTGGTTTGGAGTTGGGTTTTGGGGCCGGTTTGTAGAGCTTTGTTGTTTTGGTTCCTATCCTTTTCACGTTACGTTGAACGCTGCATTGTATACGTTTGTGGGTTGGTGAGAGGTTTCTGTTTGTGGGTTTTCGGTTGGGTTATGGTGGTTGTTTAACAGACTGGGATTGTTTTTGGTTTTGTTGACCTTTGGTCCGTGTCCGTTTTCTTTGCACGTAAAAAGCACACAGACCGCCACACATCTGGAGGGATGGCGGTTTGGCGAGCCGACGGGCACACAGGCGCGAGCATTGAACGAAACAATGGTGGGTATAACACAGAGGGGGCCGTGAAGAAGTTGACATTGACAGAAGGTGACATTGGTTTCAAGTGGTACCTCGTTCGGTTGATCAAATGCATTTTTGGGCCCCCTTTAACCGGCCCCAGAGGCCACATGCAGCAGAGGGACCCCGGCAAACATGCACTTTTGGATAAACTGGGTTTTTCCCCAAATGTTCCAATACTCAGATATTGGTACCTCGTTCGTTTGATCAAAGTGCACTGGGCTGCTGGGCTAGTAGGAGGAACACATCTCATTCTCCATGTGTAGTCAGCCTGCCAAGATGGCGTCTCCTTTCCTGTACACAGCCTTCCCTGTTCCCATTTTCATTATAGTGCATTGCACTTAGGAAAAGTCTGAAGAAAAAATTATATCAATTTCACATGGAAATCAAGAACATAAATATCTCACAATATATTCCTTCAGGATTATTTCAAATATAATGACAACTATGGCTTCGTTTGTGTAAGATAGACTAGCTCGTCTTATTACAGATCATTCCTCCATAGGAGAACACAGTTGTCTCTGGTGCGAAAAAGTTGAGGAGAGCATGGAATGCTTCTATGGAAGACGTCTGTTCAATGGGAGACATCTTCCCCACAATGTTATGCAAGTGCGTCTTCTGAAGTGTCAGTTCACGTGCCTTCGTTCCTGTAAATGTTGATAGATATTTCTGTATCATCAATACTGGCTTGATTTTGTTTGCAAATTATAAGGGAAGACAGACATTAATGCAACATAAGTACCTGGTTTGAGTCAATCCTTCTGCTTATCTGCTGCTATCTCATCATGAGCACACTCCGTAAAAAGTTCTTCTTCATGCCCACTATGGATATTCTGAACATAATTTGTGATGGACTTGAAACTTGTCCAAAATTAATGACTGGTCTCCACCTGGGGTTGATGCAGCTCGCCAATATATGTGATTGATGATACTTCGCATCAGGCTGTTGATCTGGTCAAATATTAGCAGTCAAACAGCTTGCCTTCAAATTGAATTAGGTCTACGTATTTGGTATTTTCAACTGCCTATTTTCGACAAAATACAAGTGAGCGCCTTATCTTTTCTTGTCAAGAGCTTTTCCTAGAAACAGTGCCATGGAGAAAGGGAGGAGCACAACTTTTAAAATATTTCTTTCGCTTGTTGTACCACCGCGAAGAAATTTAATTTTTTTTCGTCACAATCCCGTTGTTGCCGTTCCTGCTTACTTACATTTGCTTATGTGCCAAACGTCAAAGTAGCGTTTTATCTCTGGCAGCTGTTCTCTGGACCTGGCTGAGCCTGTCTGATACCAGAGCTTGTACTTCGATATTTGAGCCCGACTCAGCTTGAACACCCTGAAGCTACTTAAAGCACCGTTTCAATCCCTCTAATTCCATCGCATTGGTATTGTTGACCTAATATTCTGTGTAAAGAAATTGAAACAAAGAATTCGCATGTTAGTATAGCTTTAGATAATTTAAGCGAAAAGAGCACTTTTAATCTTTCTATGTATGATATAGGAAGTAATGAATTGCTCAACAAACCCTACATTCAATGTTGGTGACTCCAGTCACTTTTACATTTTCAAAGGAAAGATCGTACAACATATAACAACTGTGGCATAGAATAAGAATAATGATTTGATACAGGTCAGTTATGCATTCAAATTTAAAAAAAAGAAAATGAATATACTTCAATTCTCACCTGGACTAGCTCCATAAGGCAGTAGCTGCGAACTATAATGAAAAAATACAAAGTAAACATATTGTTATGAAATAGTTATTGTGACTTTTTTTC
>KN883281.1:55992-69511 GCA_000934455.1 Apostichopus parvimensis | reverse complement strand
ACCTGAAGCATTGTCCTCCAATGAATCCCAGTGAATCCCGATGTAAGATTTCCCAGGCAGTGCGCTTCGAGATGCTCCCACTAATTCCTCAGTAGTGCAGGGAAAACTTCCTGTGGAATTGTGCCGAGTCGACGGGACTCCTTCCTCCATATATCCAGGATGTTCCGCCTGCCAATTTAAATGGACGGAAGAAGGCGACAGCCAGGGCTGTGTGAGATGTGGGGGGGGGGGGAGCAGTGAAATATATGTCACTCTCTATGGCTGCTTTCACCACTTCTGGCGAGAAATGTGACGCCAGGTTGTCACCAATTAATATCTTGGTACCTACCTGTGCTGATGCATCAGAGATGAAGACCTCGAAGAACCACTGCTCGAAAAGTCCTGGTATCGAACCAGCCACTAGGGGTTACGTCGAACTTGGATCCCACTGGTCCAATTCTCATACAAGTTTTGTGCTTTATATACAATGAAGGGAGGAAGAATCTCATCCCCTGCGTTCCCACACACCATCATCGAAACTGATGTTCTGGAGTGCTCCTGCACACGCTCAACTCGCTTTTTTCCTCTTTCGTGGACGCTGGCGCAAGCCTGTCGTCTACAAACGGGACGGCGTTCCCCGGATGAAATTTCGAGTGAGTTAGTTGTTAGGTGTAGGGGGGTTGTGTGGTCGTTACATAAAGTGGGTTGGTGGGGGTTTTACTGTTTGTGGTTTGGAGTTGGCTTTTTGGGGCTAGTTTGTAGTGATTTTTTGTTTTGGTTCTGTTGGCCTTTGGGTCCGTGTCCTTTTCACGTCACGTTAAACACTACGTTTTATACATATGTGGGTTAGTGAGAGATTTCTGTTTGTGGGTTTCAGTTGGAGTTTTGGGGGTTGTTATACAGACTGGGATTGTTTGGGGTTTTTTTGGTTTTGTTGACCTTTGGTCCGTGTCCGTTCTCTTTGCACGTAAAAAGCACAGGCTCCCACTCCACTCTTTATTTCCATATTCGTCCTTTGCAATTAGCAAAACTTGTTGAACTCCAACTTCAGCCATGTACCCAGCAAAATCTTTCATGTTCAGAGCAACTATTTGTTTCTTTTTTCTTGACCATGACTTGCAGAGTGTTTTCCTAACAGACGTAGCACGTCCAAAGTACTTTCTTTTAATCAACCTGGAAATAAAGTTTGTTAACTGTTTCTGTTTTCGTTGCAGCCCCATAATTCGTTCCTGTACATGCCTATATTTTTTAACAGCTACTTTACGTCTTTTTCTCTGTACATCAACATCATTTTCATTTAAGAGGGCCTAAGATCATGGTGTAGTCTTCAGATTCCAACGTGTCAATAAAAGGTTTTTACATTCAACCACTTTCTTTAACTGACCTCCCAAGTTTTATAAACATGTATTTCAATATGATAGGTATGCAGACCCATTTTCTTCAACCAAACTATACAGCATGTACACATTTCCATGAATCATCATGTTTTGGGTAGGCAACTACCAGAGCTACCTGTAACAGTGTAAATAAAGTAAATAAAGAACATGAACCGAATCATTTTGACCATTGCAGTCAATCGCCATGTTCCTAAGCAAATGTCTAAGGCAAGCTCAATGATGTAACTTCATGCTTGCCATCAACTTTGGTAAGGATGGAATGATTACAAGTACCACATTGAGTACAAAAAGTCTATTGTTTTTTGGTGGAGGTCAAAGGTCATTTGGGGTCACCAGGGGTTAAATTGTGAAAACCTCGTAAATATAATATCTTAAGAAGGGAATCATGTGAGGAGGGGGGTATGTATGTGAAGTTACTTTTCAGGCCCAAGGGCTGCTGTGATGATTTTAAGTGCCGAAAGAATGCCTTTTTGCACTTTCAAATTCTCTCTGGCTAGCTCAAGCTTTTCCCTCTCAATTGTGATGATTTCCTCTTGTAATTCTGCAAGGACAACTGGGGAAGAGGGACAACTGTTTGGGTTGGGTTGACTGCCTGATTGGTGATATTTCTGTTGGTGCAGGTGAATCCTGTGAATAGAGCAAATGAAAACAATTAATCAATTACAAGATACTCCTATAACCTTTCCATTATGAATGCCGTCTTTATATGAAGTCACAATTGAATAATTGATAAATAATTTAAAATTCTGTGAAAGGATTTTTCACTTTGGAAAAAGGTAACTAGTTTTCCTCCTTATTCTCTTTATCTTTTTCAAAATTATTCATCAAGGTTACCAAAAACATATGTATAATATTAAGATGGAGTGCTGTCAGTTTTTCCTGGCTTTCACAATTTCAACACGTATTCATAAATTGTACTTGTCAAATGGTCTGTCTCTGATGTCCCCAGAGCATTGACACCATCACTGGCCTGGGGGCCATTGCCTCTAAAACGGCCTCATAAACAGGGCTGTAATCAGCTGCTGGCCCTCCACCTAAAATAAAATGATATGAACATTTTATTATAATGTCAAGAGAACCGTGATGGTTGCGAGGTGCCAATAAATGCTATTAACCTGTTGCCTGTTTTGCTCTTTGATATTTTTGGCCAGTATTTTCAAATCTGACCACTTCTTCTTAAGTTCAGAGGCACTTCTCTCTGAGGCACCTCCTGCAACCCTGATGGAATATGCAGCTTTCTCCCAGTAGCATTTTTTCTGTCTTCTACCTGTTGGATATGCATGGAGGTTAAAACACAATTCAGAAAGACCAACCATACGTCTTTCAGCCAAAAAAAAGAACTTATAAATCTAAGTTTTTATATTGCTTCTGGCATTCATTACAAAATTAGTTACTATGTTAGTTACAACCTCACCTAAATTCTATATCGCTTTATTTTCTCTAACAGATTTAACTTAAACACATGGAACATTAATTCATGTCTTCAACTTCAAATAGTGTAATTACGCACACACACGGTTACAAATCATTGTATGTCATTTACTCAGACAACATCACACCTTTGATTCATGCTCTGTCAATACTAATGCAAAATGTACTGATTGTATTCAACTTGTAAAAAAACAAAGCTTCCGAATGCTAATTTGGTTAGGCTTTTAAAAGTCTTACCTTCCGTGGGCAATGTCCAGCTCGACCAAACAATTTGTCACGGTTTTCTTTCACAAACTGGCAAAGAAAAAACATTTCTTGCTGGGAAAACTCTTCTTCCTGCATTTTGTTTTCTTTTGAGTTGGACATGGAAACAAAATTGAAAACATGAAAATTGTCAAGTTATCATTAACGACTCAAGAACAATGTGATCTAAACTTAATACCATGGACCCAATAAGGAAACTTTGTTTTAAACATACTGGAAGCTATTTAAGATCTGAATTTACTTTTATTATGTTACATACCTTGATTAACCCTATGAAGTTGCTTTCCTACTTTTGCAACTGCTGTCACAGCTCATGGAGCCTGGTAACTTCTTTCATTGACACTCTCAGCATGGCCCATGTGCTTGTACATTTGCTGCCTTTCGAAATTGGGGAAATACATTGCAACAAACAGGGAACTGGTTCTCTGACTTACACTTGTGGCTGTTAGGTTGTCCACACATTCAACAGCAGTTGACGCACTGCCACCCACTAGGGTGGGAAAAGACATTTGTGTGTAGGCATACAAGAACATTTCCGTCTCCATTGGCTACCTTGCTCAGAGCATTCTTCAGAGTTTGGTTGAAACGCTGAACCAAACCATTCGTTTGTGGATGATAAGCTTATGCTCTATTTGGAACCTGTGAAGGAGTCTTCTGTCAACTTCATTCACAAACTCCCTCCCTTGGTCAGATTTTAAAAATATCAGCGCAACCGTATCTGTGCAATATGCAAAGTTGAAAGCAGTGCTATGGATGTTATTCATACATAAAATAAATTCTCATCTTGAAAGGAAATGTTTAAGCTCCACTACAAAAATAATTATTGTTCACCATGCTGGTTGAGTGCAGACTGTTAGTGTAAAACCGAACTATGTTCGGGCATTGAGTTAATTGGATCTTTTCTTGTGACACTTACATGTTTATGGGCTAACTTGCTGAACTTCTTTTATTGGAGCTTGCAAATCATATTTTAGGCATTGCATATATATCACACAGTTAACTACAATAATTGAAAAGTTTTAACCATACGAGCCAATACAACATTTGTGATATATTGCAGGATGGTGCTCAGTTGATTTATTGTGTGATATGCCAGACTGTATAATTGTCAATCAAACATTAATTTTCATAAATCAGGATCCATTGGGGTTCAAAACACCCTCTGTATGACCCAAATGCAAAAACAAATTAATGCTAGCTCACCATAATAGTAAAATGTACTACACCATTTTGCATCAAGAGACCTAAAAATTGCCTTATTTTGCCCCAAAAAAACGAGACCCTCCGCCCCGGTTTCAAAAAGTATCCCCCACCAATAAACACACACACACACACCCACACAAATTATGTGTATCCATACTAGCAATTTCCTCAATGGACCTAACAGAGAAATGGTACCAAACCTTAGTTGATACATTATCACTCTTATCATGTTGAATTCTTGTCAAAACAGCTCAATAGTAACAGTACACACTTCGTAAACAGAAAGTTCCATGTGGTTGCAATATAAAAATGACCAACACATTTTTGAACAACAATATACAATAAGTGATGTCTATCTGTGGAATGTGGTCTTAATTATTTACTCATCATTTGTTTGAACAAACTGCTTTTAAGTTATCTACTTCAGTGAATCAGGTCCGTGCAAAATCTCTATTGGTGATGTAGACTAAATGAAGACAATTGTCTAGCTATATGACACTTAATTGTTAAAAGCTGGGTATGAAGTGTGGGTGAGAACCAGAGGTGGAACCTTTGCAAATATATATATAGGAACAGACACTACTTGCAGATAAACTTGTTAAAAAGGAACCATATTGCAAAAGATTTACAGTATACTTCTGACCTCCCTCCAGACATTGGCCTCTCTGTATGCTTTATACCTACGTGGAAATAGTTATATTCAAACACAGCGGTTGACCATTCTGCCATGCACTATCAGTTATTTGCAATGTAAAGATAATAGATATGAGTAACTGCAGAAAGTTATGTTTAAGATATTTTACCTCATCATCACATCAGTAATGGAATTCGATGTTGATGCTGCAGTCTTGTCAGGCATTGTCTTAGCCTCAGGCCACTTTGTTATAATATAGTTGCCGGCTCTGCCTTGACTGTTGATCTATTTCCATTGCTTCATTCTGTAGTCTGTACACAGGTCTAGATAAAAAATAATGGGATATCTGATCAAAACAGCTGGTGTTGTTGGATTTAGGCCAATTATTTTTACATTGCATATGTAACATAAACCATATTGCACCATATTTACAATTGCTTAAACCACTAAAACAGAAAATGGTCTCACTTTTTGCAACTTACAACTATACACCCATATTGGTGGTTGCTCTCCAGTTATGCCAAAGTATGGCTTAAAGGTATTCTGTCTTGGCCCCAAATATGGAAGATATTCAAATGTGGTCACTTTGGTCAAACTCATTAAGCTATTTTTATTTCCACCCTGGAGGAAATTTACCTCACTAGGGTTATCAATCATCTTTTGGTTCATATAGAATGTCTGACCACAATTTGATTGATTAATAACATCCAGGAAAGTACTTTTGAAAAATTCTAGCAATTACAGTAGCCACAATTTAGGGTCTGTACAGACTACCTTTAAAATTAAATTTAATTTGTCCAGACAAAGTGACTTTAACTAAACTTCAACTTTACTGCATGCTGTAGACCACCTGTACAATTAAACAACTAGAGAATTTACCTGTTTCCATAATCCAGTCACAGGAATGCTATGGAGACTTCTTCGTGGACAAGATAATGACCATTTGACCCCCCTGGCACATCTTGCAATGTTAATACTTTTCCAATAAAATCTAGACATAATCTTCTGTCTAGTTTTGTCTCTGCCAAGATTTACACCTTCAAAGAGATAAGAAAATTCATGATCAATGAGATAACATGTATTTTGCCCCCCCCCCTAAAAAAAAAGCGCTGCAGAAATGGTAGTTGCCACATCAGGCCTTCAATATCTCACCAACCACAATGAATCTGAAAATGTTACATACAGTATTAATTCAGTACCACTTTCCTAGGCTATAGTCCATTACTTGCATTTTTATATTGTATGTCCCATCCATGCAGACAAGACTATCTATGAAACCTTTAGTGATACAATTTGGTTTTGCTGGTTAACTTCTGTGATTGTCGGGGCCGTATCAGGTGGAAAATAATATTTTTCATATCAGTAAACAAAACGAAAAAATGTGGTGTAACAACTTTGTTCAAGCATACAACTGATTAATATGCACCATAAGCAATTGCTTGAGTTTTGCATATTTTGTTGTAACCGTGAAATGGTTGTTCGCCATTTGCCATCATGTTTCATGACACAATTCAGAGTTCTCTGTGTGAATTACCAATATATGATATGAATTTAATTGCAGGTGTGAAGGTTGACGAAAACGTAAAAAATAAATTGTAGTATACAATGTATAAATAACCTTTTGTAAATGTAACCACTACTGTACAAATAGAGGATAAGCGTCTCCTACCTGTAAACTTGTATTGGCCTAGCAGTATTAATTATGACAAATATCATCTTTCCTTCGAAACGGCCTGGGATAACCACAGGCAAAGTGTGTATCCTATACTGTAAGATACAACCATTACCTCCGATGCCACTATGAGCTGCCTCGATTTGGGCGATTGTAAAGCCCTAGATGGTAACACTTTCCTTCCATCATGGTATGTGAGAGTACCATCTTCAGTCAGTCTACGACTGACTTCGTCTCCGTAGGACCCTTTTCTGGTTTCTTGTAAAACCACTGGGATACGTCTCATTCGTGGACAGGACAATGACCATTTGACCCACTGACACATCTTGCAATGTTGCACATACTTTGCTACATCTATGTTAATACCTTCCGTCTTTTCCAGCAATTTTTACATAATATATTGCCTATTTGTTGATATAGGCCTAGGTTACTATAGGTTATCATGTTGATAGAGATGCATAGCAGTAACACAATAGTTACTTTAAAACTATCAGTGTACCAAAAATGGACAGTCATAAAGTAAGCATAAACTACTTACTTGCTGATAGCACGTGAAATATGGTACCACATGACGTGTAAATGTTTCCCTAAAAATAGCTGTTATTAGTTCATAAATGGCAGTACATTATTGCTAACAGCCTAGGCCTGCACAGGTTCTGCATACAACTATACATATCATCGTTACAATATACATAGTGGATTAAACAACCAATCACAACACGCAACACGATCGATACGAAAGTGTATTTCAGCCTGGGACTATTGAGAATAAATAATGTGACATCAAGATGACCATTTTTGGGGCAATTCGATGAATTAAAACTTACCATATGCTTCTTTGTGCAAATTGCTATCTGAGTATCGATCAACGACAAACCTCTTCGCGTTTTTGGTTCCCATAATGGATGCATCGGGTTTAACGGCACCGCGAAAATTTGATTTGGCTGGTTACAACAAATGAAAGGCATTATTCTTAAACATTTCAACTAATAGTACAAAAGCCTATCTGATAATCTTGAGATACAAAAATATGCAAAGCAGTACTCATCAAGTAAAAGTGATACACTTCAAATGCAAAGCTGTGATTGAAAATTGTATTAATCACTGAGGATATATTTGCAATGAAATCCCCAATTTTAGGCGGCAGAGCAGGACTTGTATCACCTGCTAAGAAAGGCTCCACAACCGAATCCAGGAGGGTTTCCTCCTCCGGTGTATCTACCACGGACCCAGAACAACACATTAAAAATAATCGATATGTCATCGTCAATAGTATCAAGCCTTGCCCGTTTGACTTCTGGCTGGTCCAAATTACCTTCGTTTTGAGGCCTATGTTGAGCTACCTCGGATACCATTTTCTTTATGTAATCCGATAATTCAGGTGTTATTCCCGCTGGTTGGGATTCATCTGCATTTTCAGACTCCCACAGTAACTCTTCTCAGAAGTCAAGCTCTCCAGAATGAGAATTTCGAGGCTCGTCGCAATGATGCCTGTCCAATTAACACTAGCTTTCTGCAATTATGCCTAACCAATTTTTACTTCCTCAATCCAGTCTCCTTGATATTTATATTAAGGGGTTGCCTGACCCTTTCCTCCGTCATCTGCCTCAGTACCCTCAGTGTACCCTCAGTAGAGCCAGCACCATCATTAAAATAGCTTACAGCCATAGATACAGCAATCACCACTGTCTGTCTTCCATAGTAGATCTCTTTCGGACATCGTTTCCAGATAAGGGCGTTAAAACTTACACACGCATTCTGGGTGAACCCATCCAAACATTTTTCAATAGCTGCTTCTTTGATAGCTGTACAAATGTTGAAGTTATTGCTTCAATGATTACACCTGGGAGCCCATGTTTATGCGTATAGTTAGTGGTGCCATTTGCCTGGTCCATTTGCCGGCCACACCAACTGTCTTCCCCTGGTGGACATAGCGAGTGGTTGTGCTGGTCATCAGTCGAGGCCTTGTGCTTCAATATAGCATTGATACTCCGTTCCATTCCAGCTAGATCCCCAACATTACGACGTATTGCCAGACCACAATAGAGCTGCAATACATGTATCTCTTTGTCTGTTAGCCTGCCTCTCCCACCTAGAGTTTTCCCATCAGACAGTTTGGATTTGCTGCTTTTCTGTTTCAGTTTGTGTAAGTGGGTCCCCATAAGTTTTTGGACATGTCCCACACATTCCTTTTTTTCAATAGATTTTCCGGGATATGGGTCGGAGGCAACAACAGTGTCATATGATTTGGTGTCCCCATCACCAACATACCCCACATACTGGAGCTTGTGAAGTTGTTCGCTCCTGTGGAATATGTTCAGGGCACCCTTTAGTTCCATGCTTATTGCTGATCCCTCGTGGGATTTGGTGCAATTGTTGGCGTGCTTGATTTTCCATTGTATATTTTCATCACAATTTTCATCACTGTCTTTCATACGCTCACATCCTTTGCAACCTTTTGCAGTACCTCAACATCTAACACTTTTCCATTATCCATTCAAATGGCAGTGACAATCCCATTTAGGGATGAGTGACCTCTACGTTGCCATATCCCATCTAACATTACAGTGCACTCTGCATTCCCATCCATTTCACCCTTCCTCAAGTCTTTAGCTGCATTAGACATACTGTTACTAGCACATGATAGCGTTGCATCGTGCAAATCACTTTGTAGTTTTTGGTAAGTGTCTTTCTTCATAGGTGAAGGCATATTCATAATGCCGCAAAAGTTCTCTATATCTGCAAAACAAAGCGTAAATTCACCTCAAATGATGCACCTCCTTTCTTAGCCTCTTCGGTCTCTACACGCTGTGATGTGTATTATTTTTTTTGGAATAGCCACACTTTTCAGAGTATACACTCAGTCTTTGACCCAGTCCCTTTCTCTCATTGGGTTTCTCACAGAGGTTCACATTTGCTTCCTTACATTCGGGGCACAAACTATCCTGAACTATTGATTTGAAAATACTAATGTCCACCATCCTAAATCCTTCAGCCAATTGATTTATATCATCTTTCTTTACAGGTTCTGGTCCTTTCAATTTTTTTGACTGGCACTCTCTGTACTAAGAAATTGGCCGACTTTATGATTTTCCTGCTAAATAGCCAAATGAGAACCAATGAAATTTCATGTAAGAAAATTAAATGTAAACTGAAGCTAGCAGAATTTAGGATAGCAAGAGCTCTTCAAAACAGTTTGATTCATCAAAATCGATGTTATATAGACCAAATTATGGTCAAATGAATATATAATTAGCATTTTTAAACAAAAATGACAATAATTAACCTCATGTTGAAGGTATTATTAAGGGTAATTCAAAGATGCTACTGAAAAGGTAGACTAGGCATGTGAAAGAGATATAATTAAGAAACTTATATTTAATAAATATATAATTTAGGTGAAAACCAGTTTTCTAATATTTTTTTTTTTTTTTTTTGTCCCCTTAAAATTTGCGATTTTTAATCTCTCTCCTGCACATACTTTAACAACAAATGAAATGGTAGAACTCTCATTCTTTATTTCCTTTATTCCCCTTTCTTAATGCTCAATGCATCCCCACCATGGACATGAATGTATCTCTCCCCCCCCCCCCCACCCATTTAGATCCACCTGGACCATGGTTGAGCACTTGCAAACACAAATGTGCATAGAGCACAAGTTGTTTTAATAAAGAATTTCAAATACGTAGTAGAACATAATGAGTAAACACATAAAATATCATTGTTTTGCTCATTACCAGCTGAAGCATGAATGACAAACATGTTTTACGCAAGATGAACAAAAGTGGTTTTGAAGTTGGCTTTTTAAAATACATTCATTGTTTTATAAGCAATGTCTAGCTGTTTACTTACGACAGTTGGAAGGTCTTCTTTGTCCGAACTGCAATCATGAGGTGGGCTGTTTAATTGCAGTGTTGTTCAACAAAAACAAAATATTTATTTTATAGGGGGTCACAACACAGACACATGCAACCACACATGAACGAAATGTTATAACAATTACCATGACACAAAATCTAAAATTCTAAATTATTGTAAGTAGATGGTTTTTTATTCGTGCTTACGGTATATGAGTTACCTGTTCCCATTCGAAGTTACGGGAAACATCGTCATCATTTTCAAACCCAAATTCATGGAATATTTGTAATTTCTTTTGGATTCTGCAAACTTCCATTATATGTGGTCCTCTATGTACGGGGCATAAATTACTCTCCTGAAATGGGGAGGGCGCCGCAGGGACGAGTTCAATGTGGCGGAAAAACAGCGCTTTGCAGCATTTGCGTTGGCTCCCGCTATTGACTCTTTTTGGTTTCGTAGAGTAGACCTGCATATGCCATCCGACTGACATTCAGTAGTTGCCTTCAGCTTAAATCGCTATTTGATGTCAGGATATCTCGTGCAGAAAGTTCTAAGTTTAAAAGTGTTTTCTCCGTGATTACCGCAGAGATCGCTGGCTGCTGCTCCATGGCCCGTGTCATCATATCAAATGTACTATTCCATCGAGTTTTATAATCGATTATCTCGTGTTCTGCAATGCCAAGTAGCTTTTGTTGTCCTTAAGAAGATACATGTCTTTTGATGAGGTATGAAAATGTGTGGTACTCTTCAGCCGAGAGATAATTTGACTAAAGTTTCTCCCGCTCTTTAACCTCTTTTGGAGAGCATGGTGATGCACACCCGACGATGATCACACAGGCAGAGTCCCGATGCAAGGGGACTGGTGTTGAGAGCGGATCAGTCGTTCTGTAGTTTGGTTTTCGTGCCCAGGTTCTTTCCTGGGCGATTTTTCCTTAAAAATAGCATGGTTTAAGGTGTGCGCCAGACAAGGGATATAGGTAGTGCCATCTAATAGACGGGTAATGTTAATATCTGTTGATGCGTTGTCCGCCGCACAATCCTTTACCGATGTTTAGGGCACATCAAAGTCGTCAAGCCATTTTTTAAATGCTTTAGCCAGATGTAAACTATTATGAATTAGTAAAAAGTTCTCTTGTTTGCAACACGAATAGTTTCTCTTCTTACGTCGAGTACGTCAACTCCTACTCCCTATAATCACTCAGTTGACTATCTGAATTGCCCCTCTAAGACAACTGACTCTTTATGTAGACGAAAATCTGGACTATGCGCTAAGAGTATGAAAAGTTTACGTTTGTCAATCAACACATTCTCCTTGTACGTTCAAGGACACATTTCCACACACTAAGCAGGAGTAATTTTAAGACCATGGCGCCAGGCAGGTCGATTACGTCATCACAGAAACTTTCAGTTATAGCATGCTATAGTTAGGGGCCAGTACAGAAGATCTTCAAGCTGGTAATTAATTACTGGTAACAGAAAACAGTGGACAGTTTTGAAAAATCATAATTATATAAGGACTAAAATGGACTATGCATGTAAGTCATGTAATAGGTAATGATATTTTCAGTTTGTGATGTAATAATAAATCAAATACCACCAACACATGAACATGTATGCAATTAACCTAGCTCGGTTCATTACATATAGTATTGACTATTCAATTTTACCTCTGTTGGCTTCAAATGATTTGGCAAGATAAATGATGTTGTTTTGCCTACTACAGAAAAAATACTAAACTACAGCATATGATAATATATCATGTGTGTTTGTCATGAAATTTGTTTATGATTTATCGATATTGCCAAATTTTATTACAGAAAACTGAATGAGGCTTACTTGGCTCAGAAAACATGCCAAAAAAATGGTTTCTCCCAATATCAAGCATTGATACATCAAGCATCTTGTAATCCAGCTGTATGAGTAATGAATCTAAAGCAAAAACATTTATTCCACTTTTAATGTTCTAATGGAACATGTTGTCCCTGACTTAAATTATGGATAAAATATATAGATTACCTCATAAATTCTCTGCTCTCGTACCAGCGCAGAATATTTTGCAACGGTTAAGAGAGGTTGTTACCCTGATTTGCTGACACCCAGCAGCGTAAGTTCATTTGCAGTCATGCCTCTAATCATCCAGGGTGTGATCTGAAATGAAAATATATTTTATAAGGGTGACAATTGACCATGCAGTTAACTCCTCAAACATTTCCTTTATCTCTCCACTTCCTTCAATGAAGTTATCATTTCTCAATGTGTAGTTTATTCATTTCATTAATCTACCACATTTACTCCTTTATAAATGCTCAATAATACAACATGCTGGCATCCTGGCTAAGTGACCACTTTTATGTATGCTTTTGGTTATGGTATGTAGTTGGTAGATACTGTGATACTGAGGTTTTTGTGACAGCAGTAGTGTATACAGTAACAGTTATGATAATACTAGGGTTTAGAGATGTGCCCAGGAAATTTTGAGTGCTGGGTATCTTGTTGTGCTTGGTGATCTGATCCTGGCCCACCTGGTGGCATGGGTGTCGATTCGTGTCCGTGGGGAGAACTCCATTTTGACATATATCATATCTAACATTTTCTAATAAGCAATAAAAGAAAATTTACAAAAGTTGAGCCGTGCTGATCAGCCCCATGCCGGGCATGGCCGCCCTGTGCCACACAGCATGAGCACATCCTGAGGGCTAATGTAATTTAGAGAATACCATTTCATTAAAGTTAGGGCTTCTCCCAATGATACTGCGTATGGGCCAGAACCCATTTGACCCAAGTACGCATGGCCTAAACTTAAGGGTCGGTCACACTACAACGATATCGAATCCGATTCCGAATTTTGCAGAAGAAATCCAAAGAGTGGGTTTCCTAATAGGACGGTCACAATACAACGATATCGGTCCTAATTGTCTTCCGATAAAGTAGTCCGAACCGATTTATATGATCGGTCAGCAGGGCGATTTTTATCGGACGTCTGTCCGATTTTGCTCACTTTTGTCCAATCAGCGCCTTCGTTAAAAAGACCAGGGAATCGAACGTTACACTTTTTGAGTAAAATGTAATCAGACATTCCGA
>KN883281.1:30953-42601 GCA_000934455.1 Apostichopus parvimensis | reverse complement strand
GGTAGTTGCCATTTGATCTGTTTTCTTCGTTGGCCAGTTCATCCTCGCGCACTTGCATGTTGACAGATAAAACATTTGCATTCAAGCAAATGTCTGTGAATGCTTGAGATTCTGTAATACAAGCAGCAATCCTCCTACAACAACACTTGTTTTCAATGATAGTTGGCATTTGACTACATTTGGTACACTTACACCACGATGGAATCTCTGCAGGCTGGTTTTCTCGTGTAGTTTGTGATGGAGTGAACTCAAGGCTTCTGGCTGTCTTCGAAGAAGCTCCGTTGCAGCATCCTCCAACCTCTCTCTGGACAAGCCTTTCACATACCTCTGTTGGTAAACACAAATTCAACTTCAATATCACCAGCTAGTTCAATTCACCAGCAAGTACACATCACAGAATTTGGATAATATATTGCAAACAATTGGGTCATGTAGGTACCACACGGGAACAATGACAAGAGATACACATTGTTTACTGCAAGCAGTGAAATACGGAGTAAGGGGATCTTATAGGATAGTGAACAAAACTGTTTTGTGCTCATTTTTTGTTTGTAGCTATTTGAAGGTTTATGAATGTATATTAATAAATATAACTTCTTACCTGAATATTCGCCTCATGGGAAATGGAGCCTGCACTTTCATCAATGGCTTCTTCAACTGACCCTTGAACTTCTTCAGAACTTCTTCAGTCCTTCCCTCATCAGATGTGCTTTCCTCACTTGTTGCTGAACTTTCCTGAAATAAAGACCCAAAAAACTAAACGTAAAACCATTGTCCTTTTCGCGTCACGTTAAACGCTGCGTTAGTGAGAGATTGATGGGTTTTACAGACTGGGATTGTTTTTGGTTCTGTTGACCTTTGGTCCGTATCCGTTTTCTTAGCACGTAAAAAGTACACCATCTAAAATGGAATGAAATGCATGGTAACGCTTCTCTTCGTGTACGTGTCAATATGCAATACAACAGTATAAAGACACTACTGATGACTGCAAATAAACCTCATTGAACCCTGTAGTGTGATGGCATAAACAAATGTGTAAGCTGTTCAAGGTTAGCAGCTGTTTCAAAGTTACATGCCTATAGCCTAGGCATATGAAGTATACTACACCGACTAAAATCATTGACATACTGTAATTTGGGTATGGTCGGCTTTCTACTGCAAGGTTACAAATTCAATAAGTTGCCTTTAATCCAGCGCAACTAGTTTTGTGGTCCAAGCATTTAGCCCTATATTAAAACACATTTACGTCAGTCGACAGCCTTAAACGAAATTTAGAGGGGAAATGGCATAATGTCGTTATGCTTACATCACTGGTGGGTGAAAGGATGCCCGTAATTTTCAAAGTGTCACAGACTACGGACTACAAACTCAATTTTCACAGGCTTTGAATCCGTTGGTCACCGTGCATAACTCGTGTACTGCAATATACGACCGTTATAGTAAAGGCTTCCCCATACGCCAGTACCGATGGCTGAATGAATTGTTCCATAAAGCTAAAATTTTAACTTTTAATAGACCTTTCTTTAGTACAAAATTGCAGGGAATTCTGTAGAGACTTTAAGCGTTTGTCAATCAATACACAAACAGTTTAATAAGACCTACCTCAGGTGCTTTGTTGAGACACGGTCTTTTTTTCGTGCCACATTTGCAATGATAATTGCAAAACGAACCAAATGATTTACACGGGCATCCAACTCCGGCTCGCCTGGAAGGTTTACCCCGTTGACAAGTGCCACGGCACTTGCAAAACATCGGCTCCGATTCTATTCGAGAATCCAAGAAACTGGAAT
Source organism: Apostichopus parvimensis (assembly GCA_000934455.1). NCBI lineage: Eukaryota > Metazoa > Echinodermata > Holothuroidea > Aspidochirotida > Stichopodidae > Apostichopus > Apostichopus parvimensis. Next base: position 40,811 of record KN883281.1, on the reverse strand, counting down.
CTTTGGATGACATAATGCAACGTTCATACCGTCCTCAGTGAAAAATAATGTATCTGTTGTACGCTTAGTGATGGTTGAATTCGAACTGATCGTTGTGCTGCATATGCGATCGTTATGTGCTGTCCTACATATGTACATACATGATACAGTGTACTGTACAGTGTTTCATCAACGGTTTTCCGGTAACGATACGGTTATAGCGCGCATTACGCGATATTTACGATAAATGGTAATGTCAGGTACAAATCATGCTGAATAAAGAGAAAGTTTAAAATCGAATGTTGAGTCCGAAATCGAAATCCGGCCTTTAAATCAATTGGGACTCCCACAAAAAAAAAAGCAAAAGGTATTGTTGCTTGGGTTGCCATCAAACTTATCCACATATTTTTCTGTCTCATTCAAAACATTGTGGTGAGGGTCCATCACCCCCCCCCCCTCACCTCATGATACTTTCTCAAGCAGTAATCCATCCATCGCACTGCTATTAAATAGGTGACAACTTATGTAATATTTTCATCAGAGAGTGTTCGGTAATTCATGAAATCAATAATGAAGCAGCAACTTGAAGGAATTTTACTAATGCTCACCTCAATGAATCTTTCTTTTTTCGTGAACGTAGATCATGGTTTTTGCTGTCAGTCGATTCTTCTGAGGTCGATTCTTCTGAGTCTGATTTGATTCGATTTTGCTGAGCGCTGAAAGAGAACAGCAAGAGGACTTGTGAAACATTTGTATTTTCCAACCGAACTTTCCAAACTAAAGTTTTTAATAACAAATATCACCCATATGTAGCGAGTGCTTCTCAAGCATTAAGTCAATAGTGTTTTACGAGTAAGATTTTTTTCTTCCAAATGTACATTTGTTGGTGTGCAGAAAATGCACTCCATTAAAATGGGTCTATGTATATATTCAGTTAACTTTACAATTGATCAGCTTATTTCTGACAATTTATAATCAAACTCTGCAATCCATTTCAGCATATAAACATATTTCATGAAGTTGTATGTTATTACTATTAGCAGATTTTAGAAAATTAGATGGCCAAGTTTCACATTTTAACCTCCTCTCTTTAATCCCTTTTATATATTAACATACCTTCCTCGACTGCTTCTTTGGTGAACCTATCATTTTGGCCTGTAGAAATAAGATGTATTAATAATAGTGAATCATTGAGAATTGAAAATCCAGTAACTTCTCTGATTGGTGATGATCAATAGAAAATACCACAAGCACATGTGTAACAGAAATGGGAGGGGGATATATCAATTCAAGGAGAAAAGGTAGGTGAGAGATACATTTTGACTTTCTGTACAGTATCCCTCTAAATCAGCTATAAATATGCATCCTGCAAAGATTTCCCAAAAAAATTGCCCCAGCAGTAACAATTGCCAACAAACATTTCTTTATTCGGCAGGAAAAACGGTTTATAGGGTAAGTCGGGGGGAAATGGCGCACCTAACGGGAAATACCTCAATAACGCAATAACGAAGAATTCAATTCTGAACTCTCATGTCCAGTATAGACCCCAACCTCCATGCTACATAATGCATCAACCCATCTGTTTGTGGGTTTTCGGTTGGGTTATGGTGGTTGTTTAACAGACTGGGATTGTTTTTGGTTTTGTTGACCTTTGGTCCGTATCCGTTTTCTTTGCACGTAAAAAGCACCCAACCTGAGCTACTGCTTTCCAAAAAGTAAATATTCTCACTTGGAGTAAAAAAAAAATATGCGTCATATTTCCCCGTATATGGGGAAAGTGGCGCATATATGGGGGAAAATGGCGCACTAATGACTTTAAAAACAAAAAGTGTTCTTATAACAGGTAACATAAATTGTTTGAACACATTAGCTGTCCTCCTTCCCCTTTATCATCAACATTACCCCACCCTACCCACCCTCTCCTCTTGATCTGTTGATAGGCTTATCATCACATGTTTTAAGAGTTTAAGAAATGCTAAAAATTTGTACACTAACAGTCACTGTAAACAAACCGCTTGGCTTTTCGTGACACGCTGAGACAAGTATCATGAAACCAAGTCTTACACTTTGAACACATTATCCACCCCCCACCCTCAACATCATCGAAGTAATTTTCCCCACAAGCTCCACAATTATTGCTCGCATCATCTCTTCGTTGTTTTTTTTTGTGTTTGCTGCATCTGAACACGACTTCTGAGATTTTCCCCTTTTTTTCGCCTTCTCAGGTCGGCTTGAACTTACATTTACACTCGGGCGTTTCACAGCATTTTTTGGGGGTTTGTAGATCTTGCAAATAGGAGCTGCTTGTTACAACAACAGTTTCAAGGGATTTCCTCTTCGGTCTGTTGCGTGGGCGCTCGTAATGAGGCAGTGGCATTAAGCTCTCAAATGTGAAACTGCTAGTGTCTGCTTGGTTAACTTCAACTTGGACAGACCTTTGGTTGTTCTGACCCAGCTGGCCTGCATCTTGCGGCTGTTCTGTTTCAACTTGTGTACCTAGGGCATCCTGACTTTGGAGCGGCCCTGATCAATCTCTGCATCCCGATCTGCATCCGGAGTCTGTTCTGCAGCATCAATTTCTGCTCTTTCTGATGTCATGGCAGGTATGAATGCCGCTTCATCATCCATTACTTCACCTCGATCAATTGGGTACAGACCACAACCCCTGAATACATTAACAGCGTTTCTGATAGATGCGGCACTCTCCCACGTTTTAGCGAAAAGCTGTCCAAAAACACGTCCCCTGCCGAGATGATTCAACATCCACGTGTTCGTTACATGGTCCCACTCTTTTTCATCGGGCCAAAAACTGACCGCTCATGCCATATTGGCTGCCTGCTGGTAACCCATCCGCTAGGTAGTCCTGCCTCCTTTTCCCTTTAAGTCACTAATGGGGGTATGAAAGATCCAGTTCCATTGCATGCAGCTACCACAGTCACCATTTCCCCTTTCTCTGCATTGGAGATCTTAAAAACAGCACGCTTTCCTTTGGGGGAAATAATTTTCTGCGCCCTATTTATAAATTGGAACCCGGTTTCGTCCATGTTGAATATCCTCGACGGCTGATTTCTTACCCCAAGTTCTTCTGCAACTTTTCCAAGGAGATAAAAATATTTAGTCACAACTACTATATTAAAACCCATCGCTCTGGCCTGAGACAAGCCCTCGGCTTTTCGAATGCTTAGATCCGGGTTCCTTTTCAGGAAACCATTCAGCCACTCATCTCCAGCCATCTCACTTTCCTTGTCATTAAAATGCTCATCCCTAATGTTGTTTATCTTAGCAAATTGGAAAGCCAGCCTCCTGACGTCCAATCTAGTAAGACCGAAGCCCCTAGAATCCATGCTAACGAGGTATTCTTTAAACTGTTGCTCATTTTCAGCACCTAGGAGCAGGAGCTCGCCCGATTGGGGAATTATTAGTAATCAATGGCGTTTTCAGCCTACGGCGTAGAGTGGCTTCTGGATTCCGAAAGTTTCGTGCTGCAGCACGGCAACTTGTTGCACCAGAAAGTACAGTTTCCATTGCTGCTGCAAGTGATTCATTTCCCCATGATTGTCTGTTAATCGTTCGTTTGTATTGTCTTGGCATCTGCAGTAAAGCAAAAAAATGATGGTAGTGAAGCGAACCGCGGATGGCGGGGGAAATTACCGGATTTAGGGTCCTTCGCTTCGAACTCACAAGTGATAAATGAGGATGCAAGAGTGTTCTTGCGTTGAAACAACGGCTGACGATTTATTACAGACTCATGACACATGACAATATAAAATGGCTTAATAAACTCTTTACTATCTCATTTAAAATCTATCCTAACTCGGGGAAAAAGCTATACTCAATCTATGAAATATGCACAGAACCTATGCTCAATCTATGACATCCCAATAACAGAACTTTATCTGTACCATAAATACTAAATCCACGTAATATTAATACAACTTAGCACTCGTACAATACTGTATAAAAATGTATAAAGAACAATGTAAAATGAACATAATGAAATAATCTGCATAAATAATACAATATGTTTGCCAACAGGCGAGGAAATTTAGCACCTTCGTAATGGTCAGGGCAACACATGCCAGCTGCAACACATTATAGGCCTTTTCACCGTAACTGTTCCTAGACAGCAGGAATTTTCACCTCCTGAATAAAAAATAAAAAATACGCTCTTTACACTGCGAGCAGTACAATACTAAAATACAGGTACAATAAATAATCTTTCAATACAACTGTAAACTGAAACCCAACCGGTACTGTAAGTTACAGCACAGTATTAAAGTACGCAATACTACACACGTGCTTAACAATAAACAATGCACGCTATAAACCCGTAGGTCCAAGTACTTTATACAGTAAAGTACAACCTAGCCAGAGGGGCAACACTTAAAACTACAATTTAATTAAACGATAAGGGTACGTACAGAATTTATGACTTAATATTTACGACTTAAACTCTTACTATACTGAAGTCAACTCGCTCGCGATAAAGAAGAAGAAGAGGACTCCACGCTCGCGTTAAAGGAGATCGCGGACATCAAGACTCCATCTCTCGCCAGCCAGCTCGCTATATACTGTAGTAGGCCTAGGTCCGCCATCTTGGATACCAGTGGCTTCGAGCCAGAAGCCGAACCATCCAATACCTGAGGCATCCTGCCTCTAAGAAGGGTGACATCTCCTCACGGACTCCAGATAGCCCAGATTTACCTATATCTTTATATCTATATCTGGGCTATTTACGACCTAAGATTAAATGAAATTAACAAATTACGTAAAGGATAACGAGGCGAACCCCGGAGCTCTGCAGGGACGATGCTGCCATTAAAACGACGTATACAGAATACATATGTGCAAACAACTAACGCTACAATACAGTATATTACGTAATACATGTAAATACTCAACGGGTGCATACAACAAAATTTCACTTTACTACAGTAGGCTAATTTCAGTTTTCCACAGAATATTGGGGGGGGGGGGTTATTGGAAATAGGGCCATACACACACTAAACTTTATTAACCCTATCCCTACATAAGCCACAACCCTAACCCCCCTTATCCTAAAAGGGGAACGGTATATGAATTGTAATATCAGGCCAAGGCCCACATTTTCCCCATGCCCCACACCCTCTTGTGTTGTTGCCTATAATTAATGATAGTAGGCCTAGGCTAGGCCTAGTGCTGTAGCTTAATGTTAGGAACCTAAGCCTCGTACGCTAGCCTATAATGTTAGGGGCCTAGGCTAGGCCTAGTAATGTAGCCTAATGTTAGGGGCCTAGGCCTAGCCTAAGTTAGGTCTAGCCATATTTCACACTCAACAATGCTTGGTGATTAGGCTTAGGGTCACTGTCATATCAATGTTAAATCGTACAACTATTTATTTGCACCAGAAATATCCTTTTGTTTGTTTTTTGTTATTCGTTTGATTAGTTGACTTCAGCTTCATTCAGTGTGCGTCATTTTCCCCCGTCAACCCTTCGTCATTTTTCCCCCTTTGGGTACCTATCTTTGTCTGCATCATTTTCTGTTAGGATACTGAAAATGACAGCCTAACCATCACTGCAGTGCTGTGGTAAAACTGAACGAACGTTGTCAACAAGTTATTCTATGTTGGGGTGATCCAATGTCATTTCATGGGAAAAATACTGAACATACTGTTTTATTCAACCAATATTTTGAGGGGGCTGCTATAAAACTCACCTTTTTAGCTCATACCAGCATGCTGGTGTGAGCTATTGTTACAGTGCGGCGTCTATCACTCTATCCGTCAACAATTGGTAAAACCGCTCCCACTCGCACAGTGTTTGATGGAATTTCATGAAACTTGCACACAAGGACCATTGGGTATAGGGCCATCAGAGATGGTCCGAAATTTGGGGTCAAAGGTCACATGTGGGCCGTAATTGGCCATTTTCTGAAAATACGCAAAATGCTTCTTCTCCTACAGATTCGATGGTACAATGTTGAGGGTTTGTCACGATAGTACTATGGAAGTGTTACCTTCAGGGTGTTCATGAATTTGAGATCAAAGATCAACTAAGGGTCTTTTGTGGCCCGGGCCGCGGCCCTATATTTTCAAATTGCTTCCGTTCGTACAGTGTATGGCCAGTTATAATGAAACTTGGTCACAACGTTCCTCGGGATGAGGGTTACGAGGGGTGTTCGGAAAATTGAGGTCAAATGTCATTTAGGGGGTCATCAGGGGTCATTCTTTGTAATATTTTCAAATATCTCAATCTCCTCAAGATTTTGATGGATCACATTCAAAGTTGAACTGATGATTGTTGGATTGTGTATGAATAAGGTGATGCCTAATAATTTTTGGTCAAAAGTTAATTAATTACAATTAATCCCCATTGTTTAAAAAAATCTGAGCCTTCACCTTTTTGCCAAAGCTCCTTTAATTTGTCTCCCAGTCTCTGCAGTGTTTGTTTTCATTTGTGGTTAAGCTCTGCAGAGGCTGTTAGTGGAATTAAAGCAGGATTGGGAGTTGTTATTAACTGTTGAACTGTAAGCATGAGAGCCCTATAGCCAATCAGCACTTGCCGATTCTTAGAAGTCTTTGAGCCTGAAAGGTATGTAGGCAGCCAGCCAAAATTTTGGGAAAGTGTGCCTGTGAAGTTATGTCTGCTCAGGTAGAGGGGAGAAAGTTTAATATGGTAGGTCAGTGGTATTGTTTGAGAGAGTGGGTAAAATAGGATTTAAAGGGGGAAAATAGGAATTATAGCCAGTGGTGTGGCCAGGATTCTGCTAACGGAGGGGGGGGGGGGTGTCGCTGTTTTGAGCTAGGGGTATACATTTGTCTTTGAACCTAAAATGTTTAGCCTCATGGGCCCAAAATTGGTGGAATCTGAAAAATGGCCTGAAATTTGGTGGGCCATAAAGTTTTGTGGGCCCTACATTTTTGAGCTCGAAAAGGTATGAGCTCTGCACCATTGGTGCTCTAGTTTACTCGTGGAATCTGACAAGTACAGTGAATTGAAAATGATGGCGCTACTTCGTTTTCCGTCATTAGGCCGGAGGCTTATTTTGCGTCATTTTCCCCCGTGCGCCATTTTCCCCTGACTTACCCTATGTTTTATTAGAAATCTTTGCCGGGTGAATATATATAACTGATACCGCTCGACCTAGCTTCCCCCGTTCCGGTGAACGATTTCGTCCTTGCTTCACCATGGCGGCTACTTAGATGTCTAACAACATCACTCCTTTTGTTAGATGAATATTCGCAGCAGTTACACTTATGCTTTTTATCACTAGACGAATGTTTCTCCTTATAATGTCTTTCTAAGTCAGAATCGGTTCATAGCGTTCTTGTTTCTTGGTAATGTTATGAACAGCTCAGTTTGATTCGCTCTACAGAATCGTTGTTCAAGAGAATTGACCACTGCCTGAAAAATGCGTCGCTTTTCCTCTTCCATATCAGCAAGAACGGATTGAGCTGCCCCCTCAAACTCGCGGCAAGCTGTAACGCTTTCAGCTCTGCAATCAGCTCGAATTGAACGATATAATCTTCCCGAGATGGTGCCTGTATACCCTTTCTCCTCTACTATGACCGGAAATACATCATTCTGCGACACTCTCATTCTCGACTGGTCACCATCATGAGCTCGGTTCCATGTTGGCATCCTTAGCCCTCCTCAGCACTCCCGTTATTTCGCAGATGCGTTCGAGGCCCAAGTTGCCCATCCACTAGCAGAGGGCCCCTCTTTATCCATGTCCCACCTGTCTACAGCGTACCGCGGCCCCCTTTCGTTAGAAGTGCCATCGAAGAGCGGTAACGGTAATTCGTCTCTCTTATCACTCCTTGTCCTGAAACCGTTATCCGTGTGCCGTCGGCTTGTCAGTGGGGTTCCCCAGTTCCGTCGACGGATGGGATCTCTCCTGGAGCTTGGACACTGGAGCCTTTAGTTTAAACATTGCTGTTCAACAGAGTAATTAACTATCCTACCAAACAACGAGGCCCCAGTATTAGTGAAAGGAAGCGGGGAAACGGGGAGCAATACAGCGGGCCACACCAAACAAATGATGACATTACTAAATCTCTTGGTTCAAGTTATCTTCCTTAGTTCCTAGACCTTTCAACACGCCAAGGTCAAATGCAAGGACAAAATAAGAACAGCCTCTGTAACATAGAGCAAATATAAAACAGAATATGAGATAACATGATAATGATAATAATACAAAAATGTTCACTGTGTGCAGACTACAATGAAGCAATGCACAACTGCATAAAAGCTATCACGCATGTAGCACAGAACTAACAACAGTGAAGCAAGCACCGAAATGTTGATGCAATTTGAAATTACAACTTCAAAGGAAGCTACACACAATGACAAAACATTTGAATACAATATATTTGCAATATATGCCCAAGGTAACTGGAGACAAGTAACTGTGATCAACAGAAACTATTAACAAAATCCTATTAAATTAATAATAAACATACATTGTACACCTTACATAAGAATGATTACATTTTCATAACAAATAGTTACGTAAGTCAAGGACACTGTAAATAGCAATAAGTAATCATAAACAGAAACAGAAATGGAGCTTTATCTATAGGGACCGAAAGCCATAACTCATGTTACGCACGGAAGAGATATAATAAATGGAAACGACTGAACGAAGCATAGTGTCATTGACACTAACTACAATCGATAAGCCATGATTGTCTATAAAAAATATCAGCCTTATAAATCCTTTATACAACTACACCTCTTAACTCATATTATAAGAAATATTAACAATAAAGAACGATAGTATAATAAAAGACCTGGTGAGACACGGAATGTGCCTGACAACTGCACCCTATTCAACTCATTACTCACCAGACCCAAATGAATAAGTTAACAGCAACGCCGTCAACCCAAGTACATCCTCAGTGGTTCACGTCGCACAATATACTACACGACCCGCAGTCAGGTAGCACCAGCTTTAAAACCATTGAATCTTCATGAAAGGCTCAATTCGAATAACATATGCACAGCTGAAACTGGCATGTTGCTAAGACAACAACAGAGAGTGAAGTGCCCACATGGGTGCAGGGCAGTGAGATACTGTACATACGCTCACTCGGCATCATGAATATTCAATAGGTAAAAAGGCAGTATGTCTTGGACATGTGAGAGTCACATGTAAGGCCAATAAGTGTAACCCACACTTAGGCAGATTAAAGTGTCAGCATGAATTTCTACTTTACTACATTAGCTAATTGCAACCCATCCCTGGCGAACAAATCCCTTCTACCCTGGAAACAAGACCACATGTCAACAAATGTGAAGCCGAAGTCAGCATCACAACTCCTCCACAGGTAACACGTCGAATCCATAAGTTGGAACATCCTCGCAAAAATCCCTTTCTACAACTGCACTACTTACAGTCCTACTATTCCCGACTTCAGTCCATTCACAGTTACAGCTATTCAATAGCTCCTCTAATTCCTCAAATTTCACACACTTATCGCAAACAAACACAATATCTTTACTAGACGCCGATTTTAATCACATTCCAAGCCAAAAACCTCAAACTCCGCGATCCACATATTGCACTCGTCACAGGAGAACTAAACGATCAGGCACAACCATAACGAATACATTAAGGCACAGAAAACCCGCGAACACAGAAAATCGATAACTCACGAAGAGTAGCTTAGGCTCAACAGAGACTATACACCGAACGATAGGACACACTAACGCTACAGACCTAAAACCACGGACAGCACTGAAACAACAAAAAACAGCACAGATTGAACACAAAAACATACCCATTGGATGATATGTGCCCCTACCGACTCGAACGAACTTAGTACCTGTTCTGCGAAATTTTCACGCGAAGCGCATAGAGTTTCATCGGCTTGGCTATATGTTATCAAATATACCA
>KN883280.1:9532-22499 GCA_000934455.1 Apostichopus parvimensis | reverse complement strand
GTAAATGTAAATATATCCCATTGAAAAAATGACATTAATTGGAAATCAACTCCTTCAATCCCCATCACACCACACCCTCACCCTCCCCTAACCACACCCCCACCCCCTGGTCACCTAAATTTAAAAGCCAACATCCTATGTCACTCTACAATCAATAATGTAAGGAAAGATTAAAAAATCGGTTAAGAATAATATGTAAATTTATCAATAAAGTAATCATGTAATGGAATCTTTTACATATTAATCGTCAAACAGTTCTTTTCTTCTTAATTGTCAAAATATTTCAAATTTAGTTACATAATTGATCATGTTTCCTCAATATATGTCAGATTTATATATCTCTTGATCCAGGTATCTGCAATCAGATTTATTATTGGAAATAAGAAAAGGTTGAAACATAAAATCATAATCATAATATTTTTCATTTTTTTATGGTATCTTTTTGGCAGTCCGGTATATAACTATACTTTCATACTGAATTTACAAATAATGCTTATACAGATATTCACACAATATGCAATGTATCTATAAGTTTATATTTATAATGTCTCTTATCGCGTATATATAAAAGGTAAAGGCAAACAAAATGAAGTATAAATAAACACTTCATTAAATAAATAAATTTTTATATTTCTAATATATTTTTATTGTTTAGTCAATAATTAAACTAGAAACAAAAATGGCTGTTTCCAGTGCCATTCCAGTGCCTCGAATGAAAATTCATACATTCCCAGCCAGTTTTCAGTGTATTATTCTAGCAGCGGAAAATTTTTTTTCTGTTACACATAAATCATATATAGGTATATTTAACAATATTACTTATCGTTATAATATTTGCTATATAGACGGAACGTATACATAGTGCGTTCCACAGCAGTGCGTTTAGACAACGCACAAAATATAGCCTAACCTATATTAAACTGTACGGTCTCAATTTCACGTGTGTTGGTTATTTTGCTAAGTACACCAATTACTTTGAAATATGGAAGATAATTTCTCATTTTAAATAACTTTTTAGCTATACTTCTCAAACGATGCAAGAACTTAAACAAAACTATTCCTTTCGGTTAAAATATCGAAGACAAAATGTTAGAAGCAATTTCTCTATTTTGGCGAAAATACGACGAAGACATTGACCTCTGACAGTGGTTTCCTGATATACAAAGACCCATTCCAAAATAATTTTTTCCCTCCATATTTCGTTATATTCCGCGCATAGTCTCATACAGACATAGGCCTACGCTGTATAACATTCTCATATCTTTTAAAAAGTGGAAAACTCAATTTGACTTCAATCAAATGTAAAATTTTACCGATTTTTTATTTTCCACAATTGTCTCAAAGAGACAATTCACCAGAACGAAGAGATCTTTTTCAGTGATTCGCAAAATTGTATGATATCAGCTTTTTTAAAATTTCATTTTAGGTTGCTGAGCTTTTTCCCTGCACGAACCGTCACTTGTTTGTGACATGTTTGACACTTTGGGCTCGAGTCATATGTCGAAAATCTAGCTATAGGCTTGAAAGAAGCGCTAGTCTTCTGACACTCGTCTGCTTCCCCTGACTACAGTTTCAAACTTTACAATGTCTTTAATTATCTTAGCAATAATTAGAACGAGTAAAGAACAGGTAAATTTCGAAATCACGTGACGGCTATACCAACATGTGAATCTATACAGTATTACCGGGTTTATCTGTATTGAGGCCTGAGAAGGAAGTAAAAATTGGACATAATTAAGGCCAACGCAAAAGTACCGGATAGCGTTCTACCCGGATAACAAAAGCGAGATACATTTTGCCTCAAACCGTGGTCGTTTTTAGTTTTAGGCTATAAACTCGACTTGTCATTGTTAATGATGTCAACACTCGGTCACCTTAGTCGACTCGCATTGTCTGATAATCGCATTTTGTCCTATACCCTAGTTACCTGATTATGACCATGTGCTTCCAACTGGCAGAATTGTTTTATTTAGTCATTTTATTCGAAGAAAAGTTTGCCTTTGATTTGTCTATTAACTAGTGTAGACGTTTACGTCTTAATTTAAATGTTAATTACTTTTCAGCATCTTTAATATGATGTTTTTTGTGCGGAATTCTGATTTGTTTCATCAGCTTCAAAAGAAGTTCGACACGTTTTTAAAGTCAGGTTCATAGAGCTTGTGATAATAAGTTATAAAGAGTAAGTTGACGATATATAGTGTCGGCCGACAAATTTGAATCTAGGTGTCTAAGAGTTATGTCTTCTGCGAAGTATAAATAAACACTTCATTAAATAAATAAATTTTTATATTTCTAATATATTTCTTTTTTTTGGTCAATAATTAAAGTAGAAACAAAAATGGCTGCTTCCAGTGCCACTCCTGTGCCTCGAATGAAAAATCATACGTTCCCAGTCAGTTTTCAGAGTATTATTCTAGCAACGGAAATATGTTTTTCTGTAACAAATATATCATATAGGTATATTGAACAATATAACTTATCTTTATAATATTTGCTATATAGACGGAACATATACATAGTGCGTTCCACGGCAGTGCGTTTAAACAACGCACAAAATAAAGCCTAACCTATATTAAACTGTACGGGCTCAATTTCACGTGTGTTGGTTATTTTGTTAGTACACTAAATATGGAAGATATTTTCTCATTTCAAATAACTTTCTAGCTGTACTCCTCAAACGATGCAAGAGCTTAAGAAAAACTATTCCTTTTCGGTTAAAATATCGAAGACAAAATGAAAGTTGCCAATTCTTCATTTTGGCGAAAATACGACGAAGACATTGACCTCTGACAGTGGTTTCCAGATATACAAAGACCCATTCCAAAGCCCTTTTTTCTTCATTATTCATATTTTGTTATATTCCGCGCATATTCTCATCGAACATACGCTGTATAGCATTTTCATATCTTTTAAAGAGTGGAAAACTCAATTTGACTTCAATCAACAGTAAAATTTTACCGATTTTTTATTTTCCACAATTGTCTCAAAGAGACAATTCACCAGAACGAAGAGATCTTTCTTTTTTAGTGATTCGCAAAATTGTATGATATCAGCTTTTTTTAAATTTCATTTTAGGTTGCTGAGCTTTTTCCCTGCACGAACCGTCACTTGTTTGTGACATGTTTGACACTTTGGGCTCGAGTCATATGTCGAAAATCTAGCTATAGGCTTGAAAGAAGCGCTAGTCTTCTGACACTCGTCTGCTTCCCCTGACTACAGTTTCAAACTTTACAATGTCTTTAATTATCTTAGCAATAATTAGAACGAGTAAAGAACAGGTAAATTTCGAAATCACGTGACGGCTATACCAACATGTGAATCTATACAGTATTACCGGGTTTATCTGTATTGAGGCCTGAGAAGGAAGTAAAAATTGGACATAATTAAGGCCAACGCAAAAGTACCGGATAGCGTTCTACCCGGATAACAAAAGCGAGATACATTTTGCCTCAAACCGTGGTGGTTTTTAGTTTTAGGCTATAAAATCGACTTGTCATGGTTAATGATGTCAACACTCGGTCACCTTAGCCGACTCGCATTGTCTGATAATCGCATTTTGTCTTCTTCATTTTAACTCTTTAAAACTATACCCTAGTTACCTGATTATGACCATGTGCTTCCAACTGGCAGAATTGTTTTATTTAGTCATTTTATTCGAAGAAAAGTTTGCCTTTGATTTGTCTATTAACTAGTGTAGACGTTTACGTCTTAATTTAAATGTTAATTATTTTTCAGCATCTTTAATATGAAATTTTTTGTTTTTGTTTTTTTGTGCGGAATTCTGATTTTTTTCATCAGCTTCAAAGAAGTTGGACACGTTTTTAAAATCAGGTTCATAGAGCTTGTGATAATAAGTTATAAAGAGTAAGTTGACGATATATAGTGTCGGCCGACAAATTTGAATCTAGGTGTCTAAGAGTTATGTCTTCTGCGGTGCGAACATATATTTCTTTCTAGCTATAAGTTTAATTAAAATCCTTTATAAAAAGTCATCCTGGTAGCGTTCATGCCCTTAAATCTCGTCTAAGTAAATATTTTTTTTATTACGACAGCCATGTTAAGTAAGTCACCTTGTGATAACTAATGACCTAAAACGTGTCACTCTATAAAGTATAAGTCAATTTGCGATGACTAATGAACTAAAATCATTTCTAAGTCTGTCATCCTGATATCGTTCATGATCTTTAATCTCGTCTAAGTAAATATTTTTTATTATGACAGCTTTGTTAAGTAAGTTATCTTGCAAGAACTCATTACCTACAACGTGTCACCTTATAAAGTAAGTCATCTTGCTAGAACTAATTACCTACAAAGTAAGTCATCTCGCGATGGCTAATTAACGACAGTGATCCTGTTAGGACTAACTTACTTAAATAATGTCTAAGTAAGTCGTGTTGTTAGTACTAAGTTATGATCTATGAGCAATGAGTCAACTTGTTAGCAATTGTTACTACAATGAATTCGAGAATGAAAAGTCCATTTGTTATTGACTCACTACTTTGAAACCTGCCAGCCGATTCACACAGAGATTACAGTAACTACTGTAAATCTTAAAGTTTTGTACCTACCACAGTAAATACTGGATTGTGCTGACAAATCTGATAAATCGGTAGCATGTGCTATTATAGATTACAGTAAGAACTGAGGATATGTGCAATACCAACAAGTCCCAACAACTTGATTTGTTGGAATTACACATAATTCTAATAGCACATGCTACCGATTTATAGCACGATCCAGTTCTTACTGCGGTACAAAACTTTAAGAATTACAGTATAGTAACTGTGTCCTCTGTGTGTATCGGGTAAACCTGCACACCTGAACGTGGAATTCTTCTCAGTCGACTTGTTATGACTAACTTGAAACCTATACCTATCTTCTCTAGCTACTCTAAGTCGACTTGTAATGATTAAATTGACTCATATACATCTATTTTAGTATGCATATTCTCTATAAAAGTCTTCTAAGTTGATTTTTTATGACTAATACAACCATTATACCATATTTCTATACTGAAAGACGACTAACTCATTAATTGACTTATGACATCGTCCTTGCTCTAAGTCAATACGTTATGATTAATCGACTTCTTACATGTTTATAAGTACTTCTACTTACAAACTTTTGATATGTTCTCTTACTGTAACTAGGTTACTCGATTAATTAACAGATTACTTCAATTAATTCCGCAGCTTGATTTTTCATTGTTGACTAATTCATTGTATCGTCCTTAGAATAAGTCAACTTACTATTATTAGTTGACTCTTTTTATCTGTCTTATTCCAAGTCAACTTATTATGCTGAATTAGTTAACAAATTACTTCAATTCATTCCGCAGCTTGATTTATCATTGTTGACTAACTCATTGTATCGTCCATAGAATAAGTAAACTTACTATAATTAGTTGACTCTTTATATATTCCCTATTCGAAGTCAACTTATTATATGATGAATTAGTTAACAAATTACTTCAATTCATTCCGCAGCTTGATTTATCATTGTTGACTAACTCATTTTATCGTCCATAGAATAAGTCATTTTACTATATTTAGTTGACTCTTTATATCTGTCTTATTCCAGGTCAAACTTATATTATGATGAATTAGTTAACAAATTACTTCAATTTATTCCGCTTCTTTATTTATCATTGTTGACTAATTCATTGTATCGTCCATAGAATAAGTCATTTGACTTTATTTAGTTGACTCTTTATATCTGTCTTATTCCAAGTCAAATTATGATGAATTAGTTGAATAATTATTTCAATTTATTCCGCTGCTCTATTTATCACTCTTGACTAATTCATTGTATCGTCCTTAGAATAAGTCATTTTACTATATTTAGTTGACTCTTTATATATTCCCTATTCGAAGTCAACTTATTATGATGAATTAGTTAACAAATTACTTCAACTCATTCCGCAGCTTGATTTATCATTGTTGACTAACTCATTGTATCGTCCTTAGAATAAGTCATTTTACTATATTTAGTTGACTCTTTATATCTCTCTTATTCCAAGTCAACTTATAATGATGAATTAACTATGTAGACGTTTCCCCTATACTCTGGATCAACTTACTACCAACTTATTAACTCTTGGGATCGCCTTTTCTCATTTCTAATCGGAAATTTGATGGTATTGTCACTTTTTCGTCATTATTGGCGCACCCTTTGAAATTGCCATGCAATATTACAGTATCGCAAAGATTTCTGGATATGAGGGCTGAAATATATATACTATACAGGCATTAATAAGTATAGTGTAGACTCTAACGGAAAATGGATTATCTTATATGAAAATTCTTTAAATTTTTGTAGCGTCTTTTACATATTTCACTTAAAGAAATCTTTTCGTCACAAAGAAGACATCAATTCGTTTAGATTTTTTAATTTTTTTTTTTTTATGGGAAAATGGATGTTTATAAACACAAATATGTTCTGTCCATCCCCCCTCCCCTTTACCACCTTCTTTGACGCTACTGAAACTTGTGAAACGGGAAAGTGTGCTTCGTTCACTACATATATTTTCTGCATAATTTACATGCATTACATACGTCAAATTGAGCGTTCAACATCGGCAAAAATTTACAATCGTCTCAATCATTTTGTTGGACACTTGATAATTTTTGTCTTTCCTCGACTCAACGACTTGGATCAAACAGAATGAAGTCAGCATGCCGTTTAGGTAATTCGTTTCTTATCATTATATATTTTGTTCATCTTCTTCTTCCTCTTCTCCTTCTTCTTCTTCTTCATCTTCTTCTTCTTCTTTTTACGTAACCCTTAAGTCTACCTTTGAGAGAATTCAGTCTTAGGAACTTTCGGATCGTTTACGAAGTTTTCGAGGTCAGTAGACAATTTGAATAATCGCGAAATCTGACAAGTCATTTTTCGCGCATCACCGGTGAAATGAAAATTGTCGAGCCCGCGAGAGTGTCGTATGGGTGGCCGGGCGTGGATGAATCTGTCACAATTTGTTGGTGTCAGTTCACTCATGGAGAGCGTGTTTGGCGGGAAACTTCTTCGGTTTTACCGAACGAGTTGTCAAATTCGACACAACAGGAATCTGACTACGCGGGGCTGTGAGCGGCCTAGTGTTAAAACCTATGTATGAAATACCGGGAAGAAGGATTTCGTGTGAAATTGAGGGCGTTCTCTGCTCGCGTTTCGGGGGCACAATTGGGAATTGTTGGCTTCATTTGTATTTTAATGAAATTATTACTTACGGTATGGGTTGAAACATTTACGCTCAATAGTCAACATTAAAATAAATCAACAGAGGTATAAGGCAATTGAGGGTAACATAATACAAGAATTTGCAGAATCGCTGAACAAATTTATTGACGGTAAAAGGTAAACTTTATGCCTTATTTTTAAGTCAAACGTTGGTTGATTATGCATATGGGTATCAACCGGGCCTCGATGTGAAAGTAAGGTGTGAAGATTGAAAAACTAAATATATCATTTTACTGATATTTAATCGCTTAGGTTACAGGTCAAGCACCAAACACGTGAACCAAGCAGGCTCACTCAGTCAGTAGGTGCGAAGATGGGACCAGCTTGCCTCTCAGAGGGGGGTTTTTGGGCCCACGTTACAGTATAGTACAGTAGGTCATGCTAATTGGCCCGAGACTATATTGGAAATTAAAATATTCCTAAACGCATGGAGGATTTTGTAACCTTTTTTTTTACACACCATAGTAATATAATAACAATAAATATGTAGAATTGATACACTTTATAGAATTCAAAACGACTCACGGGCCGTGTTGTGACGTCATGATGAGTTCATTATATGTATTTTTTTTTATGTCCATTACTACATAATATAAATATATTATCACAAAAGGATGAAATTTCTAAGGGAAAGATAGTGTTCCTAGCCCCCCCTCGCCCCCCCCCCAAAAAAAACTTTTATTCAGTTTATATACATTTTGTCAATTATCGAAGGCAAAGGAGGAAACAATTAGAACAGCACAAAAGAAAACAATAAAGAATCGAATAAAACAAAGGAAAATATTATCATTGTTATGTAGACTCGTGTTCGATAAGTCTATTACAAATCAATATGTTTTGAAGTTGTGATTTTGAATGTTGCTACATATTAACGATAGAAATATATTCGTATGCAGATTGAATATTGTAAAAATGGCAGAAATGTTTCTTATTAAAGAAAAAATTGAGTTTAGATGCAACAAAGGAAGGCTAATGATGAAACAATTACGGCAGTACATAACAAAAGAAAACGAAGACAATAAGAATAATAAACCAAACGAAAGCTGTCATTGATTAATAAACGTATTCAATAGATAGCCATGTCATATGTTGATAAAATGATATTATCGGGTTGCTTGAAGTGTTAAAAAATAAACGTCATTTTTTTACTGGCTGAAGTGCATTTAGAAAAGGAGAGGGCGGGCTGGTATATGTTCTGGTGCAATAAATTGTATATGTATGTATATTAGATCCTCCTTCAAGCAGGAACTCGCGAAGAAGCCTCATTGGCTTATCAAAGCCACAAGCTGACCGAAGTCGGTCTCTTAGATTCATATTTAACGTCCATGATTATGAATTCTTAACTGTAAACAACTCTGTAACTGGACGACATACATTAATCTTGGAGTGACTCGAACTCGGGACCTTATGATTGAAAGGCACCGGCGTTAACCACTGAGCTAACACTCCCTATATAGTATATCGTTTTCATCTATGCTTTGTTGTTGAAGTAACTGAACAATTCATTTCTAATATTAGACAGGGTACATTCCAGGACTATAGGATTGCGTATCGTGTGCAGCAATTTGACCTTATACTATACCACGAGACGATTCGCGTTGCCAATCAGATCACTTTTCAAGATAGAAAGAAAAACTGTTTGGAGTTACAATTAATACCGACTTTTTCCCCTGATCTCTTTTTATACCTTAATCTTAATTTTACTTAGAAATAACCAGGAAGAAAATAGTTCAAACGTCCTACAATTTACATAAATTGACTTTACAGAGGGAGGTTTTCGGAGAAAATTGTTACCCACCTTCTTTTAATTTACATAAATTTCCAAAACCAGCAGGAAATTTTGTTTAAGAGGTTTGAGTGTATACATGACACAGAACGAAGTTGTAATCAGGAATTAGGTTATTTTATTTTTGCAGCGGATAAAGGGCATAGAAATTTGACAAATTATAAATGTTTTAGATGAAGACGAAATACCCATTATGATTCATTTTCGTGGATTAAACTTAGTTTAAAAAATGTGAAGCTTATATGCTCTGGACAACAATTGTAGTACACCAACCGCGTGTAGCACGAGTGTGTCGTATGCAGGGAGAACTGACCAACTGGCATACCGGCATACCAGCCCATCGGCATACCGGCTCGGAACCGGTACACTGGCTCGGAACCGGTACACCGGTACACCGGATCCGAGGCGTCTTCTGCACCGCCATGTTGAGGTACCAAAAGTGTCGATTTTCCTCTCGATACGCGAGAAGGTGGAAATTCATTTTCTAACTTGGCGCCAACTGGATATAAGTTGGTTTACGGCCTCTGGTTCGTGGGTTTGATAATGAAGCAAGTCGAAAATGTACACCACATAAAGGTCTACGGAACACCTAGCCAACTTGCCCCATATTCAGTACATTTGTTGTGTGTGATAATCTTATCCAAAATCTATTGAAATCTGCTAATGTTTAATCATACATGAAACTAGAATTAAAGAAGGAAAAAAATGGTCAGTCTTTGATGGATTTTGATTATGGGAGTTTGCGGCTATTTTCATGATTTCTAATGCCTATCAGAGTGATCAGGATAATGTTGTTCCTCAATATTAGACCTTCAACAGCACTTGTGCGAGTACAAGAAAACTCCCGCGTACAAGGTTTTTATGAATGAGTATACACTACGACATTTTGCACTTAATACCGTATACCTATGTGTACTAAACATGTTTCGAGTACCTTGACGAGTACAAATTCACAAAAGCAAACAAATGAGTACAGGTATAGCTATGTTAGAATAAGACTCGAGTATGTGGACTCACTTCAAACTTGTTGAGGGCGGTATACTTTTAAAGACTATGAGAATATATATATATTTTTTTGATAGATTTATATATTGTCGATTAAAAATGTTTTGAGATGAATGTTCATCATCTCCTGCGCCCCCTTCACCTCTGCCATCAACAGGATGCCAATGATATTATCTGTCATAGCGAATCAATAGTTCTCGTTCAGTTACGATTAGATTATTTTTTAACGGACTCCTTGATGCGTCACCATCGTGACATATAAAACAAAAAATAAAACCGATTGGTTATCCCTTAAAACCTCGTAAGTACTTTTTAAAATAATATTCATACATATTCTTTACAAATTTACATACTTTGATTCAAACTAGGACGAAGGGTTACATTGCCTGATAAAACCGTCTGAAAGTGTTCGAAAATTGATGTAAAAAACACAAACGATGCATTTTAAGAAAAAATTTTTTTTTTCTTCTATCAATGTTTTCCCATTATGAGGCACTTTTTTCTTTCATTAGTACAAATTCCACTTTAAAAAGAAGAAGATAAAGAAGGGGGAAAAAAATCAATTTATTCATTTTTGTTTCTTTCTGTAAAATCTATACTTTATTTAGAGGTGGATGGGGTCAATAAAATTGCTCTCTAAATGAGGCGAAATCCAATATCATCATGACAGGTGACATTTGTCTTAAATTTTAGATATTGTCACCTTTTTTATTGATGCTGCAACTTGACACATTAAACGTGTTTAGAGGGCGCTCATGTACAAATGACTTGAAAGAATGTTAATTAGCAAAGGGTATCGTGTTTCAATTAGTTGAAAAATAAAATCAAACAAATTAGAATCAATTCATTCTTATATCTTCATGTCATGAGTTGTGAAGAAATTTAAAAACACGGAAACCAACCCCATCAGTATACCTCCCTATCAACACCACGTACTGTATATTAACGAACTACCACACCTGTTAAATTCCCTTAGGATTATGGTACCTTCCAATATATGTCATATTGACTTATTCAGCGAGATTCTTCCCCGGCTCGACCAGTTCGAAGACCTTTGCAGTTATGTAACACTTTCAGGATCCGATGATTCGGCAGAAACAATTTAAGTTTTTTTTTTTGGAGGAAAGGCAACAAAACTACAAATACATACATATATACACACACAAGGAATGAATATCCGTTAGTGAAAGATAAAAAAACTGGTGTAGCGGAGAGTCAAAGAATTGATTTAGCACGTATACCACAATAAATCTCAACGTAAAATATCTAACAATTATTATTTATATTACATATACCTAAACGGTGGTCGCATAATGGGTAAATATCAAAGACGGACATTTCATGCTGACAGCCCACGTCCCACCCCACCCCACCCCACCCCTGCTTTCTAGCCATAACTGCTACGACGAGAAACCCAATTTATGCGTAATTATAACCGTGTGCCTTACAGGTCGAAGGAAAAATTTGATGTAAGCTTGTTTTATGCATAATTGATGAAATTTCTAATTATATGTGGTAGCATTGATTATTCTTAACAATGAACTTAAACCCTCGGAGCGTTCTTCGAAAATAAATTCAAGTGCACATTGAAAATTATTTGCTCTATAATCACGATGCTTTTATGTTTGTGTAAGTCACGAGGTCATGGAATATTTTCTCTTTATAATTTTTTTTATTATTATTTTTACAGTATGATATATGACATTGCTACGGGGTTTGTTTCTTATATTGGGGAATATGGATTCCTCTAAGTTTGTAGTTAAAAAAAATCCGAACGTATACACTTGAAATTGACGCCATGTTCGAATAGACGGGGAAAGGTTCCCGTAAAAGTTAACCCCCAAACCGCGTAAACTATAACCGCTTGCAGCCGCAGAGATGTGAGATGAATAACAATAGCTGCACAACGTACGGAGTAAACGATTGGTTATCAATGTCCGACAAAAATTGATACAGAGTGAGAAAATGCATTGGAAAATATTCGTTGCCACCAGGTGTTGTTTGGTATATCTATGTTTTCCTCTCCCCTCTCATAACCATCTCTCCTACCGTGTCCTGACATTTGACACATGAAGTAACCTAAAACAACTCCTTAATATAAGTACATAAATAAATCCAGAACAGATTTCAGTTCCAAATCGAATCTCTGACATTCCTTCTGTTTAATTGATTTAATTTGCTAATACTTACGCTTCTATATTTGAGATACATATTAACGAGAAGATGAAACTATAAAATGGTTGTCTTTTCCACTCGAAGGGAGTTTATCATTTTTATAGAAAGATGAATAAAGTAATTAGCATCACTCGCTGAAGTACAAGCCAGTGGCACGGAAAATGCTGCACTTTAACAAAAACGAGTAAAAATCACGAATACATCCCTTCGGTTGATCGGGTTTCACTAATCGTTATTTAGAGTAGCAAATGAAAGAGAAAAATCTAGGGATATATCTTTTGTATATTTTGGCTCATAAGGAATACTACACCCTTTGAACAGTGTAAATAATTGTCACTACATATGCGTGGGCACGATCATTGGTTAGATCGATTACTGGTGTAGGAGTTAGATATTAGGCTTTCATAGCTTCTTCGAATGTTGCCTTATAGAGCAGAACAAAACAGAAACAGTTTGATAAAATTTTGGAAGTGATTTTCAAATTCTGTCGATTGTTATAAGTTTCTATTTTCCTTTTCTTTCGAAGAAGAATTTCAGGAGGCACCAGCCATCATAGTCATAACACTGTATGAGACTGTTATAGTGTTGACCGTTCTTATTTGTTTTACTGTTACCTTCTGACAATGATATTCTTATTGTACATGAAGCATTTGCTTTTGCTTCTCTGGAAGTATTTTTTTTCTCTCCAGTATTACTGGTTAAGTGACAACCTTTTTCAGACATTACGGATATCCTTGAATGAAAGAAACTAGGGCATGCACTGTT
>KN883279.1:181242-204935 GCA_000934455.1 Apostichopus parvimensis | reverse complement strand
CCTCTCCAGTAAGGGGCGCAGGAGACCTGTCAACTGTGCAAGCCACGCTGGCTCCTCGTCTTGTCGCCGTCTCGGGGACCGGCGTCTCCTCTTGGTCTTTCTATAGCCGTCGTCGAAGGGATCCGACGGGTCGTCAGATGATGGAGAGAATCCTCATCTACCCCTGCGTCGTGGTGACTTCAATCGTGATCTGGTTCGTTCCCGTCTTGAAGAGTTGCAGGACGTCTCTCTCCCTCTGCTGCTCCGCTCCGGAAGCAGTAGGGGGACACGTCTCTTCGGCTCCCGACTTCGGGACCGGTTATGATGGAATGGTTCTACGGTTGACTGATCTCCGTGAGAACTCCTCGGGACCGGGCTCTTCGGTGCCTGTCTGTCCGTCCGCCCTTCCGCGGACGTGACTCTCTCTCTCTTTGCGAACCGGAGTGAGAGGGGCTCTCTAGACCGGTCGCCCCTAGCTTCTTCCTGGGCACCTTCTCTCTGGCCGGAGCCTTGCCCTTGCCTTTTCCTTGGCCGTGTGTACACCGGACGTCGCCGCTCATGTGCATCCCACGCCCTACCTGGGCCAAACATCGAGCAGCTAACACACTTTAGCTAACCCCGCGACGTAACTGAAAACTCCAAGTTAAGAACAATTTCACGAAGCCTAACGAAATGATAAGGGAAGCTGACAAGTGTGTGATAAGAAGAGTGAGGGAAGGGGAGGAAAATAAGCTAACAGAAGGTAGAAATACGTACATTATCTAAACAACGTGCCTCCCTAGTGGCCCACGGCTTACAAAACTACGCTACGAAAACGGTCTAGAAAACCAACCCCACGAAGGGACAGAGTGAAAAACCACTAAATACGGAGGTAAACCCCAACACAACACAAAACACGTAAGCAATATAAATATATATGTAAAAAAGGTGTATACAAAATACCGCATGTAGTGTGAGAAAAAAATGGCGCAAGTCAACATGCAGTTCGCGGAAATGCTACATCTGCAACCACTACAAGGAGAAACCTTCGTACGAAGGTCGCTCGCAAAAATCAGCCCCAAACACCTCCCTCAAACCAGAAAAGGATTCTTATCTGGCTGGATATCTAAGATGTCTAGAACCCGATGGAAGAAAAGAATCCCGAAACTTCTGCTACCGTAGGGACTAAATCCAAAGGAAAATTTCCGATCGAACAAAAAACACGCGTGTAGACACTTAAGATAGTAGAATGAATGAGAAGGAGGGCAACGATCGGGCAGCCGGTAATTGAGGGTACACAGTTTTAACGGGTTACTATGGACATTATAGGCACGGTAGAACGGTTGATAAGGTTGTGAGGAGACAGATAAGCGAGGAGCGAAGTAAATCCACGAATTTCACGACATTCAGATTTTTACAAAACCAAATCCTGAAAGCCCATTTAAGTTTTTGTAACTTGCATGCGTGTACACAGCACAGTACACATTGTTTGTACTGACACATCTGTAATACATTGTTAATTTAGTTGTTGCATGAGTCCTTGGCAGTCTAATGCTTACGCATACAAATTATGCTGGTATCATATACAGGACCGTAGCCACTGTCGTGATGCGTGCCTCCTCCCTCCCTCTTACCCCAAAAGGTCTTCCAAATGCCTTACATTTAACGGCACATGCACGAAAAGTCGTAAAAACTGGCAACACTGAAAGTTAAACTAGACATATGTTAAATATAGAAATAATACCTCCATCGTACATTGCAGCCCCCTAACCGAATCAACATTTCTCGAAGGGAAGGGGAGACTATTGATGTAGTAGAATCTCTCCAAACGTATCCTATGTTCAACCCCATGACAGTTTATATGCTCTTCATGGCCTATAATAAACTAGAACCACAGTTACGAAATTCGTAGCCGCTCTACCCATGAGTCTTGATCTATTGATCCAAATAATTGCTTCTTCCTTTCTTCCATCGTTCAAACCATTTAATCGGATTGTCAACATACTGAAACAATAATTACATGTATTGACAAATAACACTGACAAATGAATTAAAAGGTAACTTGATTAATTCTTTCTTTGTTAAATTGATTGAAAGTTTGAACATTTTTGAAAGCTTAATAAAGATGTTGCAACTAAGAAGAAGTGATTAAAATATGCATAGTTATTACTATGAGAAGAGCACCAATGGTGCAGTAGTTGGTACTATAACAGTACTATTGAACACTACAAAATGTCTTTTTCACAGAACAAATATACACTATCAATGAATGAATGAAGCTATCATGTAAAAAAATTATGAAAACGAGAGAAGTTGGTAAGGAGAGTTGTAAAGAAGAATGGTAATTGCAATCCAACCAGAATTCTTTTCACTGTTGCATGTTGCACAATATCATGAAATGAACACAGTAAATGTGAGCTTACAGGTAGCTACATTGCTAACTTAACGAAATTGCGACCTATGTTTTTCAAAATACAATATGTATACAAAATGAAAGTTGCAGTCCTGTTTCTAATATCAAACTGGAACATTCAGCAAGATGACTTTATAAAGTATACATTATATCATTCGATTATGGAACTTACTACCACGCAAGTTCAATGAATAAGTACATCCTAATGTCTACACAATCTATAAAATGTGAGACAGAAAGTTTGAACTAAATGTGAGATAACAAACTTGTGACATAACCCTCGTTTCCTGGCTTCAAAGTGTTGCAAGTCTTGTGACAGACTTCTAATGCTCTTTGACCAATTCAAAAGTAGTTCCTTGCGTTCAAAAATTGAGTGAATTTAGCCACATTTAGAACCCTTTAATTTTATTTCTCCCAGGAACAGCATGAGAAAATTGTCTACTACTGAGTGAAGATGTTTGTTTACAAGTTACGAAACCTTCAGGCTCTGATTGCAAAAAATCTGCATATTTATGATGCAAACATTGATAATGCAATGAATGGCCCAACCTGTTAGCTATCCAGTGGTGGGTATTGTTTAGCTAGTGAGAACTTCTATTTAGACTTAGAGACCACATCACTCTTGTGAGTTAGTGCGCAAGCCAATAGGGCTTTAATGGGCATATTCCTTCTTCAGAGCAACGAAAGTATAACCAATCTGAAGCTATGTTAGGATTCATCCCAGGATTCATCCCAGGATTCAAACTCATCACAAGATTCATCACAGGATTCATCCTTAGTTTCAGATTTATCACCAGATTCATCCCCGGATTCAAACTCATCACAGGATTCATCACAGGATTCATCACAGGATTCATCCTTAGATTCAGATTTATCACCAGATTCATCCCCGGATTCAGACTAATCACAAGATTCATTACAGGATTCAGTTTCATCACATGATACATGTGTAACGAGTGCAATTGTATGCAAAGTGAGACCGTTGTGGAAGCATTTAGTTTATTGCACCCTTTCATTCGAAAATCAGTATTTCCACATCCTTCTCCATAGTCACACTCGCATTTATCTAAAAATTAAGATCTATCCCAGACTCATCCCCACACAGCTGTATCACCTGTAACGTATTGCACTTAACTGCACTTTGCAACCATCACATTCGTCAGTTATAGAGTTAGCTAGACCCCTTTGACCCCCAGCTTGGTAATATGCCTACATATATGGTATATAATGCTGGAAACAATTATGTGTGAACGTACTGAGTCACTACAGAAATCATTTTATTTATTCAGTATACAGACCCAGCAAACACAAAAATGTTCTAAAAATATCAGGAAAATACTTGAACAAATGTTATGATAACGTTACAAATAAGGTTATTAAAACGGTAAATGTCGAATCGCTAGAAAAGCAGGATAACATTTTCACAACGTTTTATATAACGGTATTTCGATGTCAGCACAACGTTCTTAAAATGTTGCAGAAAATGTTGAAAGACGATATAATAACTTTTCAAAAAATATTAAGATAACGTTATAAAATAACGTTATAAAAAACATTAAATGTTGAGTCGCTAGAATAGCAGGATAACGTTTTCACAACGTTTTACATAACGTTATTTCGATGTATGCATTTGTATGTATTTTAGATCCTCCTGCAAGCAGGAACTCGCAAAGAAGCCTCGTTGGCTTATCAAAACCGCAAGCTGACCGAAGTCAGTCTCATGCATTCATATTTTACGTCCATGATTATGAATTGTCAATTGTCAACAACTCTGTAACTGGACGACATCCATTAATCTTGGAGTGACTCGAACTGGGGACCTTATGATTGAAAGGCACCGGCGTTAACCACTGAGCTAACACTCATTGTTGTCACCACAACGTTTTTAAAATATTGCGGAAAATGCTGTAAAGATGTTATAATAACATTTTGACAAATGTTATGATAACGTTATAAAAGAATGTTATTAAAACATTAAAGGAGAAATAAACCCTGGGTTTTTGCAGTGTACATGCGGTAGGGGATAATTTTCTAATTCCATTTGTGAAATAACTGAGCAAATGAAGTATCCCTGAATTTTACGCGAATTTCCCAATTTTTTTTTTAACTCATTTGAACCACGGCCATTTTGTTATTTTGAGGATTGAGGGCGCTTCAAAAGTGACGTAGGCGAGTCACTTCGTAACTTCAAAACAATGAAGCTTTGCATACGAGTTATAATCTATTCACACTATGTTCGAGCATCTCGCTTAGCTTATTTCGCCGGTTTAAAAGCCTGAATGCCAAGCCTTTGGTTGTGTTAAGCGAAGAAGGGAAGAGGGAGCAGGAAAAGGAAAAAGATATTTCGTTATTCCAGATGGTATAAAATATCCGGAAAAGAGGGAACTTTCACTGAGGTGGCTGAACATTATCTCATCGCTTTCCAATGGCGAACAGAGCGCACACAGACACAATTCTTCGCAGTGGCTCGCGGAACTGGTACTCGTATCAGCAACGGAATTCGAGCCAACATCGACAACAGTCGCAGACTGTGATTCTTTGCACAACTCCTCCTCTCGATGTCTCAGTTCTTCCTCTGAATATTCTGGTTCGAAAAGATTCGATTCCAATCCAAAGACTTCCATTTTCTTTTTTAAAGATATTTGCTCGACAGTAAATGATTTAACTTTTGGAGTACGTGCAATAATGGATGTAAGTAACGCTATCGCTAGGACTGAGTATGCCGTGAAAGCAATCTAAACACGGTAAATCAAATCGTTGAAAAGATCCCAAAATTTATATCTCAGCTGATACTCGTTACAATTATAAATTTTACACACTTTTTAAGCATTTTTAACAGATCAATAAAGACAAAAGATATTTTTTTATCGATATTTAATTCATTACTATTGTTGAAAGTACAATTATAATTATTTTAGGGATTGGCAACTATTTTTGTCTCAATGAAGGGATTTTTATGTTTTTCTATTGCTTTAACTGGAAAGACCATCTGTCAAAACGTAAGAATGGATGCAAAAAAAGATAGGGTTTATTTCTCCTTTATATGTTGAGTCGCTAGAATAGCAGGTTAACACTTCTACAACGTTTTATATAACATTATTTCGATGTCAGCTCAATGTTTCAAAAATGTTTCAGAAAAAGTTGTGAAGAGGTTATAGTAATGTTTCTGACAAATGTTATAGTAACGTTATAAATTATGTCATGACATCTAAAAGCATTTCGAAAACTTCTGTGAGTACTTTATACGGGTTATTCGAGTTTTGAATGAAATAAAACATAAGATTCAGAATGGTGGGCACTGCCTGGTGCTTCCAACACTATCAGAAAATAGTTAATAAGACTTGAATGCTTTCTGTACTGTCAATTTATTGTAATAAAGCACAAATCACGACATTGTCAGAGAAAGCACATGTAATAGAACACAATCATTATTCAGAAGATCCACCATATTCTTCCAAGGAAGTTCCGTTCCTCTTCTGTGCCAAAGAAGTCTGTCTCTGTTTGGAACCAAGAAAAACAAAACATGCTTGATCATAGAGTAACACACTGTTAAAATGTGGATTGTATATTTGGTTTTGCCTACAATGCAAAAAATGCATATGATCTCTATTGACCCTAGATGATCTTTAACCTCCACCAACATCAATAGGGTGTTCCTCCAATTAACATGGTACACTATATACCAAGTACGAGACCTATGAAGACTTGTCAATGTTACCCTTCCTACGATACTATTCATTCAAAGTGTTATAATTCAGGTAGATTGTTATATCACACCACCCTGGTAGTACAATTTACCTTTGACATCCCTGAAAACCTCAGTGTATTTATTAAGTATTTTGACTAATATGCAAGCTTGAAATTGTATTGTGTACCAATAACAATGCTAAAAGTTGTTATATGGTATAAGCAGTATTGTTACTGGGACTTTAAAACTTGCGTCCACGGGACGCAACATCTTGAAAATGCTTAGTTATCCCGTCTATAATCCATTAATAACATCTCGTAAAATTCCTTGACAGTCTTTCCTTCTATGAAATAAACGACTGAATAAATAATAATTGTGAGAATTCTTTCAATTTCTTCCACATGGTAGCCTAACACCACACTAAGTCAATGGGAAAATCTAGCCTATTCGTCTGTTTATTTGCTTAAATTGTGAGGCAGTTATAAGATATCAATGGCATACTTTCATTATTGCTGTTATCTTTGATCGCATGGTAGCCTAACATCACAATAAGTCAATGGGAAAATCTCGAGTAACCATCGGTTTGCCCAAAAAAAAATTAAAAATCACACCTTGCGAAGGATTCGGGTAATAGATTAGGAACCGGGTAGTATGGCGAAATCAAGTAAAACGAGTGTCTAGAAATAATGCCAGCATAAAAATACGGCACTAGTCAACTGATTTAAGTAAACCATTACCAGCGACGCAGCCAGGAATTTGAAAGGTGGAGGGGGAGCGCATTTTGCGGTTGATGTGGGGGAGGGTTTAAGGGGGAGGGGGTGTCCCCCTCCCTTTGAGATTTTTTTGAACAATTGAAGGTCCTTAGATGCGATCTGGTGCAATGTTTTGCCAGTTTCATCATGATCATATGATATCATATTAGCAGCAGATTTTGTTTCCTGTTTGAACATATATGTTCTTTTACTTATTATATCAGAAAGACAAACATAGTGCTCTTTACAATTTTTTCCAGTAGGATGATTCTTGTGTATTGTCCAATGTCTGGACTTTAATACATTTGACGAACTTAACTGATGGACACTATGAACTTTCATATTTTGTAAGACAGCCAGATGTGCAGTGGCTAAAAAACAAATATCGTTATTGTAATGTATTAGCAGTGTAATAATTATTAATAGGAAGCGCGTATCACGTACGATTGCTAGCTTAGCTTCATAACATGCTGTTCGTGCAACAACTTAGGACCAATCATAGAAAGGATGAGAACGAACGTTGTCGACATAATTCTGCATACGGTTCGTGACACTCCAATCGAGTGCGGTTAGGTAGGCAATATGTATTTTATTACGCAGTGGCCAACTGTAGGCTTGTAATAGGCTATAGGCTAAATTAAGCTAATTGCATCTGCCAAACTAAGTAAGTAGCTGAATCAGTAGGCATGAATGTTACTACGATTTTAATCGAGTTAAAGGAGCTGACGAGTATTCAAGATCTAAAGAGCACTGACAAAATACCATGCTCGAAAAACAACAGTTTTCAAATCTTTTTTGACACAACCCCCCTGGCTACGTTCCTGACCATTACATGTTGCGTGCATATACCATGAATGTCGAAATCAAGTACAACGAGTGTTTAGACATAATGGCAGCATAAAAACAGTGCACGTATCAACTGATTTAAGTTAACCATTAAACTCGGTAAGCATATGCCATGAACGTCGGAAATCAAGTAAAACGAGTGTCTAGAAATAATGCCAGCATAAATATACGGCACTAGTCAACAGATTGAAGTGAAACATTAAATTCTGCGTGCATATACCATGAATGTCGTAAATCAAGTAAAACGAGTGTCTAGACATAATGCCAGCATAAAAATACTGCATAAAAATACTGAATTAGTGTACTTTTTAACTGTTCGACCAAACTTTCTTGCCATTCCTGGACTTGCCTTTCATTAAAACAATCCGTCCTACTGCTTTACCTCAGGTATTTCCATATTGTTTAATAGCTATGTTTTGTTGTCTTGTTACTATTTTTTAACAGCTTTGCGTCTCAAAGTGTTATGTAGTATGAACGAGAAATAAAAAGACCAATAAAAAGGTGTTGTCATTTTAAAAAAGAAAGTGCTGTGACCAAAAATCCCTCAAAGCTGACCTCATCGTGGTGTCAGAGTGGCAACTACTGTCCTTTCAGTGGGTGAACTATAGAGTTGTGCCTGGCCATTTTTTAAGCCAAAATGACATCTCAGGTGTCATTTTTAATTGCCTGTTGTATAACCTGTATTTTTCCACAAAACTAGTTATGTTTGAAAATATACCCAGTACAAAGGCCCCTGTCTCGATACCATCAGAGCTCCATATGCTGAATACTAGTAACCCCATGTACAATTTCAGGATGGTGAATTTTAAGGGGCACTGGCAGGGCTTGTAGTCTTTGCAGTCGGTGACAGGGCTTGTACTTGGAAGAGCACCAGCATGGGTCCATCTTCATGAGAGTCTCTAAACAAAAGTATTGCTGGTGATAAATGCAAACCAGTGTTGAGTGTCTTATTTCAGCAAGTAGTACTAACAGTAGCGATTGTTACGATATGACATTGCTTGCATTTATTGTTATGTGTGGATGTACCAAATCGATGTATTGGCAATGAGTAATTCATGATCTCCAGGCGTCTTTATGCCCCTATCCACACAGCTAATGAAAGTCATTTTACGGCCATGAAAAGTTCCTCTTATCATTCGATATAAGCACGAAGTTCCATGATACAAGCAATTCAATTCCATTAGTTTGATCACGCTTAGTTATAGCATTTCGCGCAATACGTACCAACCTGTATCCGTAACCTGTATCCATGTGCGTATATATTTGCCGTAGACTTGACTTCGTTTACAGAATGATTTGAAAAGAAATTGATTTTAATTTGTGGGAAAGGATTTTTTTCAGCAAATATACAAGTTTATAAAATTGGAAATGATGATATTCATGCCCCCAAAAAACATTTTTTCGAAACAATGGATAATTTACGTTCGGAAAATACGGCCAAAATTCCCTATCCACTCCTTTTGTGTGTCTTTTGTCAATAACAATTGGTTTAAACACCTTTACTTCATCAAATTCAACTATTAACAGACATATAAATTAGATAATGACTGAGAAATTGATCTTCAAAAATGATAAGTTGTACCTAAATAAATATTAATGAGGAGTGACGTCAAGAAACCCCATGCATATTCTACAACAATAAAAGAAAGCACTTTTCGCACCGCTGGGAACTGACTAATTACATAACACACATACCACATAAACATATGAACCTCTACAAGTTTAGGAGCTATTTGTCACTTAAAATTGCAAATTGTTTCTCACAAAAAAGTACCAAAATTGATGAGTTTAACATTTCAGAAACAAAAATATTGTCGCATACAGAAGTATACCTACTTTAGAACCACAGATGATTTAGCATAGCTTTAAAACAGATGGTCCAAAAATACAGGAAAGTCCTAGTTTAATTAAAGGCGTTAGGCTACTGCCACATGCAACCGTCACTGCAACCGTGAATGTTTTTTTGTCCCGAACATTGTCATAGGCCTAGGTGATCGTTTATCATTTACAGCGGTGGGCTGCCCAGGCCGATACTATAGCTTGGCTACACACTAGTTCAAAGCCTGGGCTAAACTTCGATTTTAACTCAGATTCACGATACAGGCCTAGGCTATCAACAATCACACTCGAAGGTTGTTAAACTACACATTCCCGTGACTGATAATATGATATTCGTCTAGGCCTGTGCTAGGGCCTACGCTAGTCAACATGCCAAGCGTTAGCCTAACAAGTTAGTACGGGCATTTATAAATTGGGCCTAAGCTTACACTACATAAAGGCTTCATTTTCGTTCCTACCGCTAGGATATAAATTATTAATTACAGGCTGCTACACTCAATACGGCAGTTCACAATCAAACGTACCTTAATTTTTTATCAAGACTGCTATAAACTGCCTTTTGATTTGGATTCAATACTTCCAATCACCAAAAGGACTGATGACGTTGTCAATTTTGAAACTTTCTTTTCACGGTTGTTTGATGTATTCCGCGTAGCCGTTGACATAGACAACTATGTAGAACTGAATTTTGTAAGCCGGACTTCTGATGGTAAGCATGTGTTGTAAAAATATTTGTATAAACGTTTTTATACTTTCGTTTGAGCACCATTTGCGGTTTAAGATAACAACTGTGATACTGATATCACAGTTGATAAAGTCTTATTTTGGATTAAGTTCCTCTGAATGACTATACATAATGCTATACCTAAAATTGGTAATTGTTTCCAAAACATGTACCTTCTTTGTGTAACAATATTGTTATTACATGTTAATAACATCAAATGTAAACGTGTTGTCAAAAACATGTTAGTAACATCACTGAAGCGTTTTTAGTCATAACATATACGTTATAGTGATATTGTAAACGTTATTACCGTACTTCATCATGGGCTTCATTTGCCTGTTAGGATTATAAATAGGGTAATGGTTATGTGATGAAGTTACAAACAAAACCCCCCAATAAACAGGTTACAGATCTTTATTTAGTACTTTCTTCAAATGATATGTCATTTTTTGTAATAACATTTTAATAATATTTTTAAACATCAAGCATACTGTTTTGCTGACAATATTTTAATAACATCATCAAAATGTTTTTAATTTTAAGAAGACATTTGACGATGGTTTCAAAATGTTACCACATGTGTTATACAAGATTCATTGAAACGTTGTGGTGTTATTTTAATAAAAGTTTTGAGAACACCGATGATCAAATGAAAGGCTTTCCCCTGCAGGTAGTTGAATTGAAATTGCTACATATTTTCAATTTTTAAGCTTTTTCGATGCCTTGCTCTAAACGTTTTCAAAACATTTTTACAACATTTGTGGAAAATATTTTATAAAAGATGTAAGGAAAATGTTAGGAAATCGTCGTTTCCGGGCGAGTTTCTGGGGGTGTTAGCAACAGAGACCTCACAAGACCAACTATCGCACACTTGGCGATCGGTCTTGCGACCACCTTGCAACCACTTGCGGAAGTCGCGAAAGTTTTGAACACGTTTAAAACTTTGCGACCAAATGCGATCTTGCCTGCGGACAGCGATCACCTGCAACCACCTTGCGACCGATCCTCGCACACTTGGCGACTTTAGATGGATCGCAAGAACTCGCAAGAGCATCGCAAGCACTGCGACCGCCATCGCAAGCTCGAGGTCGTATAGTGGGCACCAGGCCTTAACGTCAATAGCAACATGCCCGACTGAACTTCACTATAACTCAATAACAATTTTCCACACGGCCCGTTTTCTTTTGTAAGCTTAATGCGAGCTTAACTGCCTCAACCCCAATACCAACATTTCCAACAACTGTGCTAACTGAACTTTCACTTACAATAGCTGAATGCTTCCTTCTTGGCTGAACAACTACATATCATCGCTTCTCGGCCTTTTGGCTAAAATCATGTGTAGTATCTCATGGTGATACACACCTGACGATGATCACACAGTCACAGTCTCGATGCAAGGGGACTGGGGTTGAGAGCGGATCAGTCGTTCGGTAGTTAGGTTTTCGTGCCCAAGTTCTTTCCTGGGTGACTTTTCTTAAAACGTACAGATCATGGCATTTCGGCGGAGATACAGCAACGCTTCTCGGATTATCTACCTAAGATCGTATGAACCATTATATTCCCTTTTGTAGGTCAGCTGCAATACACACCTGACCGATGACCACAACCACAATCTCTATGCAATTGAGGAGGCTGGGCTTCACCACCACCCTGCAAATGGCATCAAATATATGCTATATCCTAACTTACTCTAATTGGATTCAATATCGGATATTTAATTCAATTAATATATCACAAATGTTGTATTGGCTCGTATGGTTTATGCAAGGAGGCTGGGCTTCAGCACCACCATCAAAAGGCATCAACCTTCTGCTATATCCTAACTTACTCTAATTTGATAAATGTCGGATATTTAATTTAATTAATGTTTCCACCCCGAGAAACACCCTAATTGTCTATAAATTAATACATAGGGTACTTAACATCATCTACAAAAAATAAACAGGTCTATTAGAGTCATAATTGATCGATATGTAATTCCTAACTTCGATCGAAAATCGAAACTATAAAAAGTTCCACACTCAATCGCCTACTAAGCTGCTACCCTTAGGTGGAAACTCATCATAATTGTCCATAAACGTGGCTGAAAATAAATACAATAAATACATACAGCATAGTCCTATTTATAGAGTCTTTACATCTTTGTAGAAAGATACACCAATTAAGATTCTCAGGAGCTTATTTGGATGGGCGCAACTAATTTACATGTCATTCATTTTCTACCCTGAGGTAGAGAGAAGTTCAAAGCTGCAATCCATGATGACACGTTCAGCAGCAGCGGTGCTGAACGTGCATGCTAACTTCAATCTGATTTAATTACGTTATATTACGAATTACGAATGTACGGCTGAATGTGCGGCTCACTTGACTCTTGTGATGTTTGGGGGAAAAAATACCAACCTGAAGCTATCACTGGATTCATCCCAGGATTCAGATTCATCCCAGGATTCATCACAGGATGAATCCTGGGATGAATCTGAATCCTGGGATGAATCCTGTGATGAATCCTGGGATAGCTTCAGGTTGGTGAAAAATCGCTTCCCGATCAGGTACTTCATGGTATTTCAACGTCATGTAAGTTTAATTGTGGGCAAGCAATCGGTAGCATATCATACTCAAAATAACGAACAGAAAATACAAATGATTAGAAACATTCACAATTAATGGATAAAGTTTTAAACCTACGTTAGCCGGCCAGACACGAACAGCGCTAGACTAGGCCTAGGCTAGCCGACTACAGTAGTACTAGTCGTAGTAGTAGTATTATCCATTCAAGTAACCGCACTGGAACTTGGTGTAACTGCTTGTAACTGTTTCCTATTATCCTATACCTGCTGTAGCTATTTGTTTTCTATTATACAGGAGGATATAGTATGATGTAGGTCCTATTGAGCCCTAGCTTAGGTCTGCCTAATGATCAATACTATTTTGTTTGTCAGCAAAGTATAGCACAAGTTTGCTCAAAATTGCATGTCACTGGCATTATATTATAGAGGCCTAATCCAACGTAACCTCAGCAAAGGTGATGCTGTTAATACATAAAAATGGTATGAGAGAAATTCCCTTCCATCCAAAAGAAAAATAGATTCATTATGTAACATTGCTATGTCTGATCCGTAAGTCCACAATGAAGCGTGGTTAGTTTTGTGCATACTATATGTCCTACAATAAATAGTCCTTATAATATATACATCTACTTCTAGGCTATAAAGGATGGTGCTCTTGCTTATTTAATCGACCGTGATAAGACCTAAAATAAATACGTTACATTCCTGATTCATATTTATTTCCAGGTAAATGCACACTAGGCAAGTTCTTGTAATATATGGTAAAGGAAAAGTGTATATTTGGACAAGGCGAAAGGTTGAAGTTGATCGAGAAAAGGCACTCAACTGCATTGGGGGATACATGCATTCATTCCATGTTCAAAGTCCAACAACAGTTAAAACCTTACTTTGGTTTAATTTGTATTTTCTACGTAGTCAGTGCGTACAATCATGCAACACTATTGAAGAATAATAATGCAGGTACATGGCTTTTGTGTGCGTATTTAACTGTATAAGTACTGTGTGTGCTCATGTATGTTTGTATGAGGCCTATACTGTAGCTTCTAAAAACAATAACTCAAAAAGGAACAAGATACATAAAATTCTCACTCAGTATATTGCAGAGTTATCCAGTGATTGAAAGTAGCCTACTCACTTGAACTGAGTGAAATTGTACTGGTTTATTTAAGGAAGCCAGTACAGTAAACATGCAATTATAGTCTGACCATCATGACATTAGTGATGTCACAGACAATCAGGGAATTGGGAGGTCATTTATATATGAGCACTGACACAGTGGCTAGTATCAAACATGTATGTACAAGTCACACCAAACAGCTACTTCGGGGGATTATATGCTATTGAATAAGACTAAATGGGCGCTCTTCAAATTGGCGGTTACGACTGTTTCACTTGAAATATTTTAGACTAAATTTGGTAAAATATCATATAGTAATGTATATTAGTTTGAAATAGGCATTGCCTATCACATATAATTGTCTGGTTTTTATGGTAAACAATTGTCTGGTTTTTATCGTGAACTTCCCCTTTAAGTTAAATGACATCAGTAAGGGTCAAAGTTAAAAGTAGAAAATAGCTGTGTGGTTATCACGGGAGGGCATTAGGTGGTTTCAATGCAGGACTTAGGCAGTTGCCTGCTTTAATGTACTGCATTTCACGGTCAGGCAAACTATATTGATTTGAGAGGCTGAAGGCTTAGCTGATGGTCTCAGCCACGTTTCGGGGTCATGCCAGCCATACTTGTGAGCTATATATTGATTTGAGTGGCTGAAGACTTAGCTGATGACCTCAGCCACGTTTCGGGGTTGTGCCAGCCCATGATTGTAAACTATTGATTTGAGTGGCTGAAGGCATATCTGATGGCCTCAGCCACGTTTGGGGGTCATGCCAGCCCATAATTGTGAGCTATTGATTTGAGTGGCTGAAGGCATATCTGATGGCCTCAGCAATTGCCTATTTAGGTTGGGTTTTCACCCACTTTATGAGGCAATCCAGCTTTGATTCAGTAGACTTTGGTTGAGTAGTTCCAACTGAACAGGAAGATGTATGCACTAGATATGCAACAATACTATATTTGGTTCCACCTTGGTAAGTAAAAGGGAGTTAGTTTCTCATGTAAAGTTAAGTTATGTGAGATCAACAGATTTGTCCATGTGATAAACCACACTAAATATTTTTTTTTCATTTTTCATTTCTTTATTCCAGTATAAATTTACAGAGAAATTTATAAATAGGATAAAAATATAACAATATACAGAACATCAAAATCAAAATACAGGTTAAGACATATAAAAGTTTATGAGACTAAGTTAATAGTGAAACATAAAAAGCGTTACAAAAGTCATCAAAATTATCAAGAAGCTACAACAAAGGATCTAAGAAGCTGTCTTTACCAGTTTACAAAAAAAAGAAAAAAAAAAGGGCTGCTCTGTAAATAAAACGAGTTCTTAAAGAGTAAAAATTCTAAAACATTATCAAAAAGCTACAATAAAGGATCTAATGAGCCGTTTTGTACAAAAAGGGCTGCTCTGTAAATAAACGAGTTCTTAAAGAGTATAATTCTAAAAGATGGCGTGATATTTGGATTTCTCAAATTATAATTTGTTTTATTGCACAGAGAGTTGAGCTTGGAATGTAGAGGATGTTCGTTAGAAGTTTGAATATTTTTGACAAGACTCGAAAGGAAAAGCTTGGATGAAGTTCAAACATTATTTTGCAGTCTAGTGCATAAACATAATATATCTTTCCTGTTTCTGTTTCTATTTATGGTTCTTGCTTTCTCTCATAACTCACAGGTGGAGGACGTTGCAATCACAAATTGGTACAGGATACACACTACTCTGTTTGGTTATCGGTGAGTGTTGTTTCACTATGTTATTTACTAAAAAGAACACTTCTAGTTTCATATTGCTTTTTCAACCTATATGATATTCAAACCATTAAATTCCAGTAGTTAAGGTTTAATGTATGTATGTGAGTCTACTTTAAAACATAACATGTACAGTATGTATGTTGGTCTCACAGACTGAACATCCTTTCTAGTTCCACCTATAACTTGGAGTCCCTCTTGTGCAAGTATCACATCTGTAACTAAGTACTTGTGCATTCTTCCCATTGGTTTCAATAATAGAATAGTTTTGTAATATCCAATACAGTATAAGAATTTCACAGATTGGTTAAGTTGAATTGGGAGTTTTGTCTCTCTACATTAGTTTCCTCTGCATTCAGAGAAATATATTAGTCAATTTTACACTGAACTTAGACCCATAATCTACCCTTTACTGGTAAATTTGCTGTCCAGCGTTTATACAGAGGGTGCTGCCATATAGTTTCTAATTTGCAAAATCTATGCCTCTTGCAGATTAATGAATATTAAAACGTTGGTGAGAAAGTTCTTGCATTGTGTTTAGGCGCTTACAACCTGATGCAACATATCAGATGAAAGAAACGCATTGCAGACATTCGTGGTGATTGAATAGTTCAAGGTTCAACTCGTGCAATTTTACTGGAAAAAAAGTGTCTTCAAGAAACAGTTAGGTGCTTTAAACATTTAATCTGAAATTAAAACATGAAAATATGTTTCAAAAGATCTCTTCTTTGATAAGTATGAAAGAAAATCAATAAATCATCACAATTTTATGATCTGGATCTGTGTATCTTTTCTACTCAAACCTATTTTTTGTTTTCTATATCATCAGGCAATGTGATTACTGCATATGGGGTCCAAATAGTATCTGTAATGGAAGGAGGGAGTGTGACGTTGGATTGTGGAGTCAAAACCACAGAAGTGGGAAGAAACTTGAAATGGGATGTATTAACAAACGGCCAAGAAGCTCAGCTGGCATTTAATGTTGATGGAACTATACGTTGCAATATAGACCTCAATGACTGTACTCTTTATCCTAATGGGAGCATTGCATTGAGGAATCTTACCGTGGAGGATGGTGGCAATACCTACCGCTGTCAGCTAGGTGACGAGACTGGATATAAATATTACTCGGACCATCTGCTAACAGTTTCATCAGGTAAGTCATACCGTGAGTGGTTTCTCAAGATTGGTGAATTGGTGACATGAACACCCTTCTTAATAAGCTCACACCTCAGTTTATGTTTACCAGTGTTGCTGGGGCAGTCTCTTTGTTTATTTACTCTTAACAACAGCACCTGTAATGTATATTGTTGGTCAGCAATGGGGATGATTTGTCAGGGCAAATATTTAGTGGTGGTCCTGTCATCCGAGACGACCAACATCAGCTGTGGAGATTGTCCGGCAGATGACCAGTTGTTAGAATATATATTTGTAAGCATGGACTCTTTATCTTAAAAGATTTATCTTCTTTTAACTTCACTTTAAGTTAATTTAGGTTTGAATTCTTGCATAATATGAACCATAAGCAGTTCAAACGGGCCAATTTAACTTAGTGGTGGGGGGGGGAGGGGGGAAAGGGGACAGGAATTGTCACGCTAGGAGATTCATTGATCATTTGACATTCAAGGGTACTGTAGTTCAGTTGATCATTAAACTTTGCTTGATGGTAGTTTTTTCCTGATGTCTCACAAGCATCTCTCTCAACCTACCACTGGCCAAAATGGAGTACTGAGCACTGTTGAAAACTGAAGAGAAATTTTCCTGATGCATTAGTTTAGTTTAGTTTAGTTTAGCTTAGTAGAAAAAAGGATCAGGAGGGACACTTAAGTCCCCATCAAGGACCCTATAGAGAGAGAAAAAAAACTGAAGACACAAACACTCAGACCCGATTGCATTGTAACTGATACAGGAGTGCTTTGTAGCAATGTATTCAAAATCTTGTCCTTTCTTATTGTTGTAGGAATAAACAACAGACCATTCTTTGAGGGTCAGACACACTCATCAATTGCCTTTGAAGAACCTACAGGTGTAATTTATGCATACAGCACACCAAGCTGCAAGGATGTGGAAGATGGTGTCCTCAGTGTATCCTGTACGCCACTGTCTGGTGTGTTAGTATTTCAAGAATACAAGTATGTTACCTGTTCATGTACTGATTCTGAAGGAGAGATGAGTAACTTACAGTTGAATGTTACAAAACATGGTGAGTTATGCTCCTGTTGCTTTCTTGATATTTCTTCACTCTTCCAATCGTCGGAGGTAATTGGATTCTATTATACGGTGATGGTGTATATTTGTGTGTGTGTGTGACACCTGCTTGTAAACACAGTAATTCAAAAGGTTCATGGTGGAGTAACTTTGTACTTGGTATGTTGATCCGTGTGATTGAGTACAAGAACTATTTTCTTTTTGTGATGGTTAAATGTGATTTGAGGTCAACAGAGATAATTGTGTGAAAACTTTGTTAATGTTATAAAAGTAAATCTTTTTTAAACTTCATACTTGAAATGTAGATCCAGCTTGGTGTACAAGAACCCTGTTCTCATCTGTGAAAATTAAAGATCAAAAGAGGTCAAAGTGTTATACATTTGCAAGCATGCACCTCATAACTGAATATTGTATTTCTTGTAGATATTTAGTATAGGTTAATATAGGTCTGAATTCTGAAAACCTTGTAGATATGATAAACACAAGTAAAGCTCGGATGATGAACATCTAATTCGGTAGGTACATCCGCAATTGTCCAACAATCTTGCTGATCACTTGAAGTCAGTAATGGACAACACATAAGAATCTTGTTTGAGGTGTTAACTGTTTCTTTTCTCATTGAACATTTGGCAAAGCAAAACTAAGCCAACTGACTTTCTGGCTTTTCAATTTTCTCACTTTCTATATAGAAAATATACACCGTCCTCTGTTTACTAAAAACTCAATGAAATTGTAGATATGATTGAAATGATAGCAAGTTGAATTTCTTTCTCATTTACCATTTTGTTAGCAGCTATTTTAAGCTGTTCATGTAAAGTTAATATTACCAGTACTCCTAATGAAAATTTAATTTAAGCAACAAAAAAAAAAATTCTCAACACTGCACTTCTCTTTCCATGAAGTAGAACATTACTCATTTCACATAACAAAAAACATGACCACCACATGGTTAACACATAAATGTAGCACAGATCCTTTGAACTGCAGTGCATGTGAAATTGTTTAACTTTACATACATATTTGTCTTTACTGAGCAAGTCCAGACAGAAGCCTCGAAGAAATAAATTCTCTCAAAATTAAACTCAGAATATTCTACACATTTATAGGATTTGGGAAAAGACGTGGTTGTGACCAGTGGAAAAGGTAGAAATAAAAACAAAACAAATTGAGACAAAGACAAGAAACAAAAGGATAAGAAAATACAAATAGTTACTGGAAGTATTTAAATGGAGTGTCAAGATCAGTACTTCCTCTCTAGCATGGACAACCAACCCCTTTTCTTGCTTTACAATACGCCATAAGCAATTCAAACAGACCATACAAGAGGCACACAAAACAAGTCTTTCAGTGTAGTGGTGGTGTTGGGGGGGGGGAGGGGGAAGGACTTAATTGTCACGCTAGGAGATTAATTGATCATTTGACTTCAGTTGATCATTTAACTTTGTTTCATATGGTAGTTTTTTGCTGATGTTGACAAGGTCTCTAAGAAGGTGGCACACAAGCATCTCTCTCAACCTACCACTGGCCAAAATGAAGTACTGAGCACTGTTGAAAACTGAAGAGAAATTTTCCTGATGCATTGTAACTGATACAGGAGTGCTTTGTAGCAAAGTATTCAAAATCTTGTCCTTTCTTATTGTTGTAGGAATAAACAACAGACCATTCTTTGAGGGTCAGTTGCACTCATCAATTGCCATTGAAGAACCTACAGGTTTAATTTATGCATACAGCACACCAAGCTGTAAGGATGTGGAAGATGGTGTCCTCAGTGTATCCTGTACGCCACTGTCTGGTGTGTTGGTATTTCAAGAATACAAGTATGTTACCTGTTCATGTACTGATTCTGAAGGAGAGATGAGCAACTTACAGTTGAATGTTACAAAACATGGTGAGTTATGCTCATGTTTCGTTCTCGATATTTCTTCATTCTTCACACTTGTTCATTCTGTTAGATAAGTAGTTTTTATCAGCATTTGAAAAGGAGCTAGTTTTTAAAGAAACTTGAAA
The DNA here is from genome assembly GCA_000934455.1 of Apostichopus parvimensis. Classification (NCBI taxonomy): domain Eukaryota; kingdom Metazoa; phylum Echinodermata; class Holothuroidea; order Aspidochirotida; family Stichopodidae; genus Apostichopus; species Apostichopus parvimensis. The sequence continues at coordinate 185,064 of KN883279.1, read as the reverse complement.
GGTTGAAACAGACCTAAGTGAAATATTCTGACAATGTGGAATGCAATATCAACAAAGTTTCAGAAAGCCAAGAGGAAAATTTAAGTCATCCTTAATGATGTAACCATGATGATTCAACATAAATACGGTATAATATTTCTACGTTAAAGCTTTGCATTATGATAAAATTTGAAACACAGAGAACATTGGACAGCTAAGCAATATTCCAAGGTACCACAGTTGATGAATATTCCAAAGGTACCTCAGTTTATGGATAGGCCAGGTGAAGCTTTGGAGGAACAGGTTAATCCAGGTTAAGGTTTAAAGTTACATTTTATTAACCATGAATTAAGTTAGGAGCAAGATATTGAGATTTGGATTTCAACTACCGTGTGGAATATCTTTCTCATTAAGTATTGTATGTCACCAGAATATCTCTGTAAGTCTCAATCCATCTTTGCATTCTATAGAGCTGCTCATCTTAAGTTGATTGAATGTGCTAAATATTGGATTCAAATTCTCCTTGATGCACAATGATATTGTACCCAGCTTGCATATTTCACATTTTGTGGCTTCCATTATGTAACAATTGTTACCTTTAACAAGTGAACCTTTGTATCCAGGACTACTTGCTGTGATAACAAATTCAAACCTTAAGATCTACAGTATACTCACATAATAGGCCAACTTTGGAATCTACACAGAGCCTGCAACACTCCTGATATAATATTGTGAACTGCTGCTACTTCACCATTCAATTTGTTTATTGTTTTTGTACAGATAGTCAGACAGGTCTGCCACCTGCTCCGTCCATTGTAGTTTGCACACTGCTTGCTGTGCTTCTGATTATTACAGTTTGTTTGGCCTGTTTGCTGCAGAAAAAAGTTGATGACTTGAAAGCATAGTAAGTGCAGTAGTTCGTAATTAGAATTTTTCTAAGGAATGTACATATTCTTCATTCAAGATATCTGTGTCATATTAATGTCAAGCAAGTGGAGAATTACTGAGAATGAAAATCGTAAAAGTACATCAGATCTGTAACTCTGGTACCTTGTAGTTCTTCTTGAGATATCGTGTTTACAAGGTTTTCACAGTTTGACCCCTGGTGATCCCCAATGACCTATATAAACAATAGGCTTCTTGTACAAAATGTGGTACCTCGACACACCAATTATGAGATTGGTTTAACTTTAAGCTTGCATATTTACAAGCAAGGCGTCATACACACACGTACACACACACCTAATCAGCACAAGAGCACATCCGCCTGCATGGCTACAAAGGTTACGATTAATCATCAAAACCAAAAATGTTGGCAAACTGCTCATCTACTGAAAAAAGCATTTGTAGGTAAATACTGTATGTAAAGCGTTCAAACAACGCTCGAACAAGCAAGACTTCTTCAATGAGCCGTCCCACTTAATAGAGCTTATGAATAGTTAGAAAGAAAGAATAATGAATAAAACCAAAAGAAAGTAATAAACAGACAAAGGGATGAAACAAACAAAGAAACTAGTCTAGTGATAACAGTTGTTAAGTTAATTCTATTTCACTTTGCATTTGATTGACAGTGAAGTATTAGTTAGAGTAAAAGCAAAAAGAATAACATGCTTATCCCCCCCAAAAATTTTTTAAAAGAAGGAATGTAGTACCTTCTATTTTCTCATAGTGTACATGGCAGTCCAAATATTCTATGTTTCTAGCATTTTGAACTTTGCCTAGTTGAGTAGTCTATACACGTATGGGTTATTTATCAGGTGATTCGCTCAAATAATGTACAAATCACTCTTGCAACAGTATTTTCCGACCAAAGCAAAGCAAAGGGAAGCAGGGCCACAAAAAAGATTAGGCTTTATTTGACCTTACCTCTCTATATGAGGTTGTCATAGTTATTCCAGATAGTGGCACCAAAGTTTGTAAATAGGCATTGAGTTGTTTAAGTGGTGGTCACATGAAAATAATTTGATATACATGTTTTGAATATCTGAGTTAAACTTGAAAAGCTTTTCAAAGTTGTGTGAAAGGTCTTTTACATTGATTCCCATTCTCAATCTTTCAACAGGTTTTAAAGATGGTGAGAGTTGGTAATGTTTCAAAGGTGGAGGACAAGTACTTATTCAAAGCAGTGGAAATGACCTATGACCTAAAGCTGGAAAATTGTGTGCTGATGTTGCAAGAGCAATCAAATGAAGAGAAGTAGTCCAGTGACTAGCTGGAGAGGAAGTAACCTACGACCTGAGACTGACAAAATGTGTGCTGATGTGTGCATGAGCAATCAGTTCATTTTGGTAACATTCGTCTACCATGGCTGTTGCAACCTGGCATACTGCTTTAATTTTACAGCCGTAAATTTGAAGACAATCATTGTGTGGAGAGGGGCATGATCCATTTATTTAAATCAGAAGTCTGCTTCACCATGAATCATCCAGCTGTAATCCATTTGTTCCTAGTAACGGTTAAGTACATACCTTTCATAAATTGTGTCCCTTTGAATTGATAAAACTCTATGATAGAGACACCAGGTCTTTCAGACTTTGTATGACAAGAAGCCACTCAAAGACATAATGCATGTCTTGCACTGGTCGAGATTATTACACCTGATGATCAGTTTGATTATGTCTGACCTTCAATCAGATGTGGTTGTCACAGAAAACATTTAATATTTAGAAATAGCTGCAACCTGAATGTTCCATTTTGTTTTCCTTATATTTTGTTAGTTCATAGGCTAAATGAGCATATATCTAGCCGAAGGTTAGTAGGTCATTTCGGTTAGTAAATTTGACAGGTATAGTCCCTATTGGCACCTTGCCAATGAAGTAAGATGCCCAGAACTTCTAAACGTCACAAGTTATGATGAGTCAGCTAGTTAGTTATACAATAGAAGTAAAATAAAGTCCAACTTGGTAGGGTATTGTTTATACACCTGTGGTGCTAGGTATATAAGTGAATTGTGCAATAGCATTCGGGTTTGAGATCCAGAACTGGTATCAAAATTGTAAGTAGAACGTGTTATTAGGTACAGGCAGGGTATAACGCCTAGTGCGAAATATTGTTACTATTAGTTTGACTACCTTCCAAAGCTATAGATAAGAGCACATGGCGTCTGTCATAGGGGAAGCAGTAGGAACTTTTAAAATTATACTGCAACTTTGGTAAACCCGTATATTATATGTAATTGGAACTTGGATGACGCATCTTTCTTGGAAAGCAAACCAACGCCTGTGTCCTGGACGCCGTTAGCCATCTTGTATGATAAGATTTCATTCTTTAATTTAAAACTTATATGTTATTGAGATATAATCCCGATATTGAAATACTACTAGAAGTGTAGTTACATGACCGTCTTACTGACGTGAATGAAACATATTAAACGGAGTAGTGGAATGCATCGAGTAACGACATTAACATATTAATGTATTACAACTGAAGTAATTACAATCGGAGTGATGCATTGCTATTAATAAATTGGAAGTAACAGTATAATCTTGCTAAATATTAGCTATATTAATAAATTAGGAAACGTATTATTTTTGTAGTTGAATGCAACTAGTACCCGATCTATTACATTGAAACTTATAGGCAGCTAATCCGGGATTCCTGTCTTGGCTCGAAGACCTACCAGGAACAAACCTGAACGTGGGCCCATGTAACTGGTGGACCCAGGTGTTACCATATGCAACGTATTTACATACTTTCGAACTTAAATAGAACATGATTATATTATATTCATACAGATAGTATGAACATAATGGTTTAATGTTGCAGAGGATAGTAAACTGAAACAATAGGGGCAATATAATAGAGGATGCAATATAATGTAACGTGCAAAATAATATCCAATAT
>KN883279.1:87139-109225 GCA_000934455.1 Apostichopus parvimensis | reverse complement strand
ATGTTCCGACGTCTCGATGTTCCGACGTCTCGATGTTCCGACAAAAAGAAAAAATTTGGAGCAATCTTTGTTATCCACAGCTTTGGTTGTACCAAGAAAACTAGTTTTGTGAGCCAAATTTTTGGGAGTAAATTTTTTTGGACCAAATTTTTTTGGGGGACTCAATTTTTGTTGGACCCTCATTTCTTCGGACCAATTTTTGTAAAAAATTGGGTCTGAAATCATGTTGCTCCAAAAAAATTTGGTCCAGTCATGTTGGTCCCAAAAAAAATTGGGTCCAGTCATGTTGGTCCCCCAAAAAAATTGGTCCGAAATCATGTTGGTCCAAAAAAAAGTTGGTCCGTAAATATGTTGGTCCGTAAATACGTTGGTCCAAAAAAATGTGGGTACGAAAAAAATTTGGTCGGAAAAATTGTTGGTCAAAGAAATTGTAAGAAAAATTTTGGACGGAAAATTTTGTGTCCGAAAACATGTTGGTGAAACAAAATTTTCGTCCAAAAGAAGTTGGGTCCGAAAGACCTGGGTCCGTAAAAATGTTCATAAAAAAGTTTAGTCCAATAATTATTTCGTATTGTCGGAACATAGAGACGTCTGAACATAGACATCTGAACATAGAGACGTCGGAACATAGAGATGTAACCGGTATCATACTCAAAGTCAAGTAGTTAATTAAAACAAACATGATAGTTAAGACCATTTATCTGAAAATGTTTATGGCTAATCGATTGTGTAATCTAAATTCTGGACTTGTAGGCAACTTTAATACTGTACATAGCAAATTTGCAATTTCTAACATTTTAATGTTTGATTCTAGGGGCAATAATATACATGATATAAGAACTAAACATAATACGCATCATCTACTACACCATGACATATCTACTGACCACGTTTATTGATTAGTCATATCCCCCCCTAATTCACCCCCTTAAAATTTTCCAAAATTGAACAAAAAATTCAATCAGTTATCAAAATTCATATATATCCAGTGTCTATAACTGGTATAAAAAGACCTTGGGTGGCTCTATAACTATGACCTTAGCTGTTAAGAAGGCGAAAAATGATCATAATCAATCATCTGCTCATTTGGTATCAAGTCAAATTCGAATAAATTCTGAATTTTAATTGTACAGTTATTACAATTTTCAAATGTGGATGTTTAACCCCATGAACTGCCTAATGTTATTGGCACCCGAAAAATCTACCGAGGCAGCATATCATGCAATCTTAAGATTGTTATAGTGAAATTTGCAACTTCATTACCATTGATGATGTAAGAACCAAAAAGAAGATACATCTACAGGCGAGGTTTAGGGGACCACAAAACCTGATTTCGGTAGAAAAAAATTAACCTGTCTAACGAAATCTATAAACTTAACCTGACATTTTAGCTGGCAACTATACAAATCTGTGAACATTAACAAATCATGCCAGGGCCTGGATCCAGGATTCTGGAAAAGTGGGGCGTGGCCTCCAGTGATCGCTGTCCTAGGGGAGGGGTCTAAGAGAGGGGAGTCCCGCTACCTTTTGTGAAATTTTTGAATAGTTAAGTACCCTCAGGTGCAATCTAGTGCAACATTTAGCATCATTTCAAGTCAAATTTTATTTGGCCAAAAATACATTGCTCTGCCAAAAATAGGGGGGCGTACGACCTCCAGGCCCCCCGGATCTGGCCCTGATGCCTCAGATGTGTGTAAAGTAGGTACACGTTATTTAGGACATTTTATTTTAAAGTTCATTGTCCCAGTATGATTTTATATTACACTGAAAGTGAATAACTTGAATACTACTGTGAAATCCAAGTCTGTTCAGTAAGAGTATTAACAAAATAAGTGTATACGGCACATTCAAGCTAAAAGTTACCTTCTGTTCTAAGAAAGTAAATCGTAAACAATCAATACGGGCACAGAAAATCACATCAGCCTTCAGGGGGAGGGGTCGTTTGTCCCCTCAGATTTTTCCCCTTGCCCTTCAACCCATCCCCCAATCCCACTCAGATCTGGTACTCATTCAAATTTCTCTAATCAGGTTTCAAATTGCAATATTTTCAAAGGTTAGATATTTAACAGTTGTCCCCATTTGATACACGTTTACACCTCCCAAGAATCTATTTTGTCTCCCGGTTGCCTCCCCCCAAACTCCTGGTTTACTTAGGCTGCAATCCAATAGTCGAGCCGCATCTGGGTGACTTTTGACTTGTATTACTTTCTTTGGTTATTTGAATGTTTGTATCAATTTTTGTGCTCGTCAGATCACCTATAGTAAATATATGAACATTATTTTTATGGTGAAATTATGAATTTGATACTTAACCACAGACAAGGTAAACATGACTAAATACCAAGCTCCAATAAAAACTTATATCCTTTCCATTTTCCACTTAATAATATATATAGGCAATATTATACAGCTCATCCGCCATAGCACCTACGCTAAACACACAGGGTACTGATGACATGACTCAACTTTTTTATCCATGGAAATAGTGAGATACAGTGGTGGCGCTACAGGGGGAGGGAGTCATTTGTCCCCTCAGATTTCACTTGCCCTTTCAACCCCCCACTCAGATCTGGTACTCATAAAAATTCTACAATCAGGTTTAAAATTCCATCAATTATATCATTGGAATTAACTTAATTGGTGTTAATTTTCACTGTATTAATTTCATGATCCCTTTTTAGCTATGGTATAATGATGATAGTACATAGTAATATCACTAGAATACCAAAGCAATCATATAGTCTTGATTGGAGTAATGAAAGAAAACATTAGTCTTCTGTTTTTTGTCAAAGTTTTATTCAAAACTGTTATCGTAAACCAATGAACATGTCAGTGAACATCTTAACAGTAGCATATGTGGTATTACCCCTCTCATAATGTTGATTGGTATGATCAACATTTTTGTGTACATCTGATGATACAGTACCACCCCAGTGGTCTGGATTTCAGAATATGCAACATGTTTCAATTTTATTTAAGTGCCAATAACGACTCAAACCAAGAACACCAACTAAATATCCCTGTTTTACAAAATATTGAAGAGTCAAAGACTGTTTGCATCTGAATACCATGTTTGAGAAATATAGCTTATTATGCCAAAAGTAGACAGGCCTTCAATGTTACCGTTGTACTGTGATGAATAATGACATTGATCATCATGCAGTATTTAAAATACAGTAATTTGGTGCACATTTGATAAAACTGATTTGCAATAGGAAAAAGGGGAAGAGAGAAGATCATTATAGACAATACCTGTGTAGCAAAACCATGGGGGCTATGGTGTGATTAGCCCCCCCCCCCCCAAAAAAAAAAATCAAATAGCCCTCAAAAACATAGTACTGGCAAAATTCATGGTTTCACCATTGAAACTGTATAGAAAATAGTTATTCAGTCCACCAAAGAAATATTCCATTTTTTGGAAATTGCATCTTTGGAAAAATCAGAATACTTACTCTAGTTTTGAATACACTGTAACTAACTCATTTTTAGTCATTCATATAATAGGGAATCTTAATTATGCTTTTAACATTGCCTGCAGGCTTGAATGATTGACCTACTACCATCTCCAAAGGTATTTTCCCCTGGCAGCTTCTATTGTCTGGAGACTAGGGTATCAACAAAAACTGATATTTAATGATAAATGATATGTATGATAATTTATCGAAAGAACTGAATCAACTGAAAGTGGATGGAAATGTCACTATACATATAGTGGCTTGTGTAATCAATCAACTTTATTTAGTAGACCTTCTGGACTGTGTATTTCCTTCAAATTGGCCAAATAAATATCAAAAGTTTCAAGACACAGATTTGACCTTAGGGATTTTCATTAGGGGAAAGAAAAAAAGAAAGAAAAGATCTCTGGGAAACTCCACTTTTTTTAAGGCTGTCAACCAGCTGGGAGGTCAGGCTTCGAATTCTGCCTGAGTCGTACCAAAGACTTAAATAAAACATATTGCTAGTCCACTTGACATTCAGCAAGAAAAAATTGGAACAGGGAAAATAATCCAGCAAGCCACAAACTAGAAAAAGCCATGCTTGGCTGTTATCTAAACCTGCACTGACAAAATGAGCTGAAAATCAATCAAGAAATCCCAAAATTAGATTTTTGGCATGTGTCCCATCACACTGCTTTAAATATTTGGTGTTATGCTTATTACTCCTTCCCACCATTGGCGGCGCAAGCATCAGATGTCAGAGCCTCTCTTAGCATACTTACTCCGGACGCAGTCTCCCAGTCCCCTGCTCATCCGACCCTGTGGGCTCATCCCCTCCCCCACCCCAATAGGTCCCTAACAATTAATTTACAGCTGAATTCCCCGTATAGCTTCCCCTCAGCATAGTCTACGGCTATCAACAGAATTCCCTGGCGTGTTTTTATATGGTTATTGATGCAATGATTATTACACATATCTACACAAACATTCCTACATGTAAAATATTGGTAGTGGAGTTCTTGAGAGCTATTACAGTGATCACAAACCAACATGGTTTTTTTTTTGCAAAACCTCCATTAATGCATACTACATTAACTATGTTTACTATCTATAAGCATATGTGCATCTACTGGTTGCTTATGCAGTCAAATGATCAATGGATCAAACACTGGTCGGATCGTAACCAAAGACTTTATCCAGATTGCATGCATTGCATCAGATTTCTCTTCCTCAACACACCTCTGTAATAATAAACATAACATTACAACTACATCATTATGATCTGTGTGGTCAGTTATTATCTAGCATCAAATCAAGTATGACCTATGACCTTATGTATGACACCTGTAGTTATTTGAAAATGTTCATATTCGACCCTATGACCTCATTCAAATATATGATATGGTCACTCATGGGACATCTGCACACCAAGTATGTTGAAATCATTTCCTTGTTGTGGATATCGTGCATACAAATATTCAACTAAATAATGATAAGCACTGTCCCTCATAAATATGCATGTTGTAAAATTGAACACATATATTACAAGCACTTGTCAGTTATCAACCAATAGCAACAATATTGCAGAAATCCAATCATGCAATTGCACAGTTATTGCAATTGTAAGATTTGTTTTGACCTGTGACTTCATTAACATTCATGACATGATCACCACAACAATAAAATTTTTCTACTCATCATAGCCCATCCACCTATAGAGTATGACTAATAACCATCGTTATCAGTTACCTCTGCCCCCCTCTTATTTACACATAAAAATTCAGACAACTAGCACCATAACAATTTCAATATTGTGACTTGCAATTGCAGATTTCGCCCTACGTACCTGTGACCTCATTAATAGCATGCCATAAGCACCATACGCATCATATATAATGGTATAATAATTGCTGAACAAATTGCAAATTTGCAACCAAGAGCATCAGCAGATATTTAAAACTTTTTTTTTATATAAACCTAAAGGGACATAATGTCAATGTTTGTAGGTGCATTTGAAATGTTGACATTGTTTGTATAATTAAGGGTGATTAAATGCAAAAGATGCTAACAATAGAAACTTAATATACACAAAACACTAGTTATTGTTAGTGCTCATTGAGTGTTTAATAAAGTCAAATTCTGTAACTCAACATTTTAGTGTGAAGCTATAATTTCACTTGAAAATAGGCAAAATTGATTTTTAAACTTGATTAAGATCGAGTGATTCAAAATCTTTACGTTTCCATTATTCTCTATTCTTTACACAGATGATCACCATAGCGAAGATCAAGGAAATGAGAGGGAAGTCTCAACCTTTTGAACTGCCATTGAAGTGTGTCGTGCCTTCTATGTTGCCGCCCACAACCTACACCAAGGATGGTGTGGGAAAAAAAAGCAAAACTTTGTACTGTGTGACAGTACAGGTTTTATTAAAGCAGTGACAATTGACGTGCTACTGTTATCCTAAAAAACTACATCACAAAACCAGATTCCATTATAATCACCTCAAAAACTAAAATCTACCGGGCACCGACCATGGCTCTTGACGACGCTGTCTTGAGAGAGGCAGTAAATTACATGAGGACTCCTACTCCACCACCCTCAGATATTCTAACTGTGAAAAAATCAGCGATAAAATCAATGCAGTCAATTACACGAAAGGTTATTAGAGTAAGTATTTTGTCACTCCATTCCTACAATGTTTTTCTGTACAGGTACTCACCATCAAAAGGTAGCTAATAATGATGTCAAAGGCGTAGGAACCGGGGGGGCTGGGGGACGCGAGTCCCCCAGTGAAAAATATGGAGGGGCGGAAGGATCATTCCCCCCCCCCCCCCCCGCTTCGCAAGTCAGAAAACCCCTTTTTCATTTCCAAATGAGAAAAAAATCTCATTTGGAGCACCAAACTGCATCTAAGGCCAGGTGAAAATGCAAAATTATATACAAAATGGAGTGAGTGGGTGTTGAAGTGTGCTATATTGCACTAAATTGCATCTGAGGCCACCTGGAAATGCAAAGAAATCTCCCCCTCCCCTTAGACCCCTCCCCCAGGTCGGCCATCAGTCTTCAGCCCCCCCCCCCACTCATAAGTACCTTCCTACGCCACTGAATGATGTGCATTTATGTACAAAACTAATCTACACTACATGATTGTCAAAGGTTTGCATGAAGGAAGATTGGTAGACATATTTTTGTTAAAACCTGTAGATAATTCTAAATAGAGATTTAGTAGATGAACATTGCATAGGTGACTTAACAATTCAAACAGTATTTCTTGCCTGTCTTCAGGAAAATGGCTTTGAATGTGGAAATTTATACTTACAAGCTGTACTGGTTGAATGATCTCTATGGTCAAAGGAATTGTGATAATGGAAATATTGTTATCGAAATCAAGTTAATGATGAATGGTTGAATTAATTAGATAACGTTAATCTGTTTGGAGTTGATCAGGTGAAAGCCATACTTTATTTTATATTGTCCTAATTAGATCTATTGTTCTAGGGATGAATGATTAATGAATGGGCTACTATTTGCTATGCTGACCAACACTTAAGCCTTAAAGACCCCCCTGTCAACCAGCACTTGAAAAGATTTTTTTTTCATGTCAAATATATATTGCAAATGGACAGAAATGAACTGTAACTATCACCACAGTTTAAATCATAACATGTGACAAGGGGCCATTTTACTGACATGGAAGCCTGCACGTTACCAACAAATGAGTACAGTTCTGTGACCTCGTTCTTCCCATAATCACTTTTCTTGCAAAATACTAGCATTCAAACTTCATTTTGTACCAGGACTGAAATATGTTCTCTTTACTAAACTTCCAACTGCCTTTAGAATTTCCATTACAAAGATTTGCATTATTTTGTTAACAGGATGAAGCCCCAAGACAAGTTTTTGCCAGAGGTTCAAATGTGCAAGTTCGCATCGAGGACAAGGCTGATAACATAAAACTGTCCTTGTGGAAAGATTTTGCCACCCATCTATTAAAGCCAGGGGATTTCGTGACCGCTGAAAATGTGGTAACAACAGAATACCAGAACGAGAGGCAGGTTTCCACCACTTCAAGGATAAAAATAAAGGTAAAGTAATTGGTCTTACTCCTAATATATGGGAATGCCCTTTCTACATTATCTGGTATATATGCATGCATAGTGAACCAATACTTGAAGACTAACTTGCCTGAAAACAGTAACACAAGTCAGTATTTGAGATTGATTAGGTGACCAGTGAAATTGTTGAATTGTTTTAACAGTGCTTAGATGCAAACTGCATGGTGCTATCCTTCACAACTTTTGTGTGTGACATATGCATGACGGATGCTACAGCTATTAAACATTCTATCACAAATTATTAAACATGGGCAGAGTTGTAGCCACACTGGGCAGGTTTAATAGGCCAAAATGGGGGTATCCTCTAACCACTTTTCCCAACAGTGCATCTGGCATAGGTAGAAACCCACACAGAGTATGGTCAGGGTTGTTTGATTTCAATCTTGTTGAAATTGCCCCTACCACATTTTGTGCGCTTTGCAGGTTAAGAATCGACCACTGTAACGATCATGCATGTTGTTGAAAGGACTAAAAGGAAGATGTGTCAAATGTAGGCGGCTAAATATTAATAACATCCACTAACAGTCGTAACTAACTGTCCATATAGCTGCATAGTTGTGTTGTCACTATAACGCTCTGTCTATATCATCTATCGATCTTTCTATCTTTTTATCCATCCATCCATCCCATCATACCATCCATCCCATCATACCATCTATATCATCCATCTATATCATCCATCCATACCATCCATCCTTCCATACCATCCATCCTTCCGTCCTTCCATCCATCCATCCATACCATATATCTCTCTCATATATCTCTCTCATCTATCTATCTCATCTATCTATCTATCTCATCTATCTATGTGATCTATTTATATATCTGTCTATCCGTCTGGCTGTGCTTCATTTCTTTATTCCAGTATAAATTTACAGAAAAATCTATAAAGAGTTAGGTGATAATTTAGTATAGCTTCATATGAGATTTTCCAGAATTTGTGGTCAAAGATCATCTCAGGTTCACTCTTTAAATCCATACAGCAACATGCTTCTTCACAGATTGTGCTTTTTACGTGCAAAGAAAACGGACACGGACCAAAGGTCAACAAAACTAAAAACAATCCCAGTCTCTTGAAACAACCACCATAACCCAACCGAAAACCCACAAACAGAAACCTCTCACCAACCCACAAACGTATACAATGCAGCGTTCAACGTAACGTGAAAAGGACAGGAACCAAAACAACAAAGCTCTACAAACCCATCCCCCAAAACCCAACTCCAAACCACAAACAGAACCCCCCCCCCAACCCATATAATGTATCTTCACAGATTAAATGGATGTTGATGTTGATGAAAGTTGATTATATTCATTTTCGGGTAGTTCAAGAAGTGAAGGTCAAATGTTTTGTAGGGGTCGTATGTTATAAGGCTATAAAGGAATGATTATGAAGGGTATAAGGACCTATTCTCAATTAAATTCTGCTTGGTTATATATATGCTGATTTTTCTATTGAAGAAAATGATCAGTAATTACACAACTTATGGTACGAGCTACTGCACGATTGGTGCTCTAGCTTTTTCTGATTTTTGAATCATTATACAAAAACCTTTGTGTTGCACGAGTTTTTTATGTTGGGTGCACCCGGTCAGTAAAGGTCACGGGGTGAATTTATGTCAAGGGACACGTGTAAAACTGGACTGCTGGAGTAGCAGGGTTAGTAACCATGACGGCTTGAGCTGGGAAAACGGTTGTAAACCGGCAGCACGACATCTTTTACTTTTAGCAGGTCCTATAGTATAGGAACATATTTTAATAATCTTACGTGATTCCCGAGTATAAAAATTAAAGACTCGTTAACTTCTTCGTTCTTCGTTCTTTTGTGTCACTGCATGTATTCGGTAATGTGTTGCGCTTGCGGTGTTTTCAACGTTATGCCCAGTTAAAGGAAAACGACAGAGTTGCCAGTATTTGGACACTTCCTAGGCCCATCCAATTTATTTCGGATCAAGTAATCGAGGTGGAATTCAGGCGGTTACAAGAAGTTTACAACCAGGTATTTGCGGATGGACCTAGGAGGTGAATTTGGAAATTTACGGCTGGTAATTGTATGATTAAAGTTCGTTATATTAGAACTGTTGTTACTGGCGCTGGCTTTCGGGTTACTGGATAGGCCCACCCACTTTCAGTTGACTGTAGTGTAGCCTATCACGTTCTGGCATATGATAGGATGGACGTCGTTGTCAAGGATCACATATCATTATCAACTATATAACGCCTAGCCCGAATAGAAGTTTGGGAACTATATATACTGACCTAGCCTAGTTCTTGACAATATTAGAGCAGGAGCTTCATGAATTTACTGTTTACGTTGGCCAGCAGACTTACAGTTACACTTGAAGACTGCCTATGATTAAAAGGCAGATGGAGGTGTTAATCGAATCTATTAGTACTGATATCGATAATTACAACTGGAACCTTGTGCATAGAAGTTAACATGGAGGACTGTAGTGATAACGTAGCTAGTGCCAGTAGTACTAGACGGGAGATTCCTACTCCTATCGTTTCTACCGAAGGCAGTACCATCATGGCTAACAGTTGATAAGATTGGAACAGTTGGTGGTAGTCAGGAAAAAGATGACGACCGTATGTCACAGACGTCTTCGCATGGCTCGTCGAATAGTATAAGGTCAGGTGCTTCAATCCAACGGTTAAAGGAGGCAAAGGTCCGTGCAGAAATAGCTTGTGTGAAAAGGCAGCAGATGGTGAAGCGACAAGAACTGGAACGTGAGAAAAGGGAGCTGGATAGGAGACGTGAGATGTGGGAAGCTGATGCGGAACGTGAGCAGGCTGAAGCAGGAGTACAGCTTTGGGAACGAGAGGTTGCAGAAGAAATTAGCCAAGTAAATGTAGGGTTAGGAGTTCCAGTGTCGGATGATTGTGTTAGTCCTCATATTGTAGTTCATTCAGCTGAGCATGGTGGCAAAAGAAAACCACAGTCTCTAAACCCAAGAGCTCCTTCATGGAATGAGGAAAGTTCAAGACCTACTAAGCCTTCACCAATTAGTTATGGTTCTTTGCCAGGTAACTCAGGTAATAATCAGGCCAATCACACTTTCAACAACATGTTTGATGTTCTTAATTTCCCTAAGCCAGAGATAACACCTTTTGATGGAAATCCAGGGAATTTCTGGACATTTGTTAATAACTTTGAGGCTAATATTGCAAGTAAAGATATCGATGATAGGTCCAGGTTAACATATTTAATTCAGTTCTGCTCTGGTATTACGAAAGAGAGCATTGAAGATTGCGTGTTGATGGATCCAAGTGAAGGATATAAGATGGCAAGACAAATTCTAGCAAATCAGTTTGGGCAGGGTTACTTAGTTACCAGATCCCTGGTTGATAAGGTTTTAGACCGAGATCCAATTAAACCTAATAACGGGAAAGAGTTGTGGAATCTTGCACGTCAAATGCGAAAATGCGAGATAACCCTGAATCAACTAGGTAATGTGTCAAGTATGAATAATACTGATACTCTCATGAAAATTCAAAGCTAACTCCCACTGTATCTTCAATCAGAATGGGCTAAAAGGGCCGAAATTTGCTCATATGACAGAGTTTTTGGAACAATCTGCTCAAATAGCAAACAATATGTTTGGTCAGTATATTGGTCTGAAAGCCAAGTAGATAGGTGGCAAGGACCTAGTACAAGGAGTACATCCAAATTCAGTCAGGTGTCGAGAGGTCAGAAGGTTACTACCTTGACCACTACCAGTAATTTGCCGACCAGTAGTGGTTGGTCAAGGTCAGGCTCTGGTGTGCATAGGTACTGTATTCTCTGTCATGGTAATCATGATTTGTCATTTTGTAGTCAGTTCAAGAAATAAACTCTTGATAGGAGAGTAACATTTGTCAGAGAAAACAGGTTATGTAACAATTGTTTGATACCAAATCACTTTGCTAAGGGTTGTGTAATTGCTCCTAAGTGTACATTTGATGGATGTCATAAGAAGCATCATACACTGCTGCATTTTGGTAATGCTAAGTTTTCATACAATAGGGCTCAGGGTAGTGGCAACATAGAACCACAAAGGGATATTGAGAGTGGTCATGTCACTTTGGCCGGAGTTGGGAACACTGTAAATCCTAACCAAGTTAAAACTAGTACTTCTTGCCATGCTACTATGTCTCAAGGCAAACAAAGGGTGTGTTTGAGGGCTGTTCCTGTGATGGTTAATGGTGCAGGGACTAAGGTACAAACATGGGCCTTGTTAGACAATGGCAGTGATGTCTCACTCTGTGATAAGAAGTTGGTTAGCATGTTTGGATTAAAGGGGGAAAGAACCAGGTTCAGCCTCAATACAGTGATAGGTCAAGGAAAGGAGTCTGGATTGGAAGTAGCTTTAACAGCTGGGGCACTGACAGGTGAAAGTACAGTGCATATTCCTAGGGTTTGGTCGGTTGATAAATTGCCAATCGACAAGGGTAGCTTACCTTGTGTGGATGACATCAATAGGTGGCCCCACTTACAGGGCATTGAATTCCCTGAAATCGATGCGGACCAGGTTATGCTCCATATCGGGTGTGATGTTCCTGAAGCATTGTGGGCCTTGGAGGAGAGGCGTGGGCAGAGGAAAGAACCCTTTGCAATACGTTCTCTCCTGGGGTGGACAATCATGGGACCAGTCAATGGTTATTGTACGACTGGGTCAGAGGGAAATGTCCATCACATTCATCTAGATGATGAGTCGCTTAGCGACCAAGTGGCACGTATTTGGGAAACAGACTTTGGAAGTCTGTCAGACATGAATGGGAAAGGAGAATCTCAAGAAGATAGGAAAGCCAGGGCTATTATGGAAGGTTCAGTACAATTAGTTAATGGGCATTACAAGATGGCGTTGCCTTGGCGCTGTCCTGGTACAGTTCTTCCCAATAATAGGGTAATGGCTGAGAAGAGATTAAGCCTTCTAAAAAGAAGATTAGAAAGAAATCCTGAATTATGCAAAGGGTACATAGCGACAATGAGTGATTATGTCAGTAAAGGTTATGCTAGGAGAACTTCCCCACAGAAACTGTCAAGAGTCAAAGAGGAAAGAGAAGGACGTGCAGGACTGAAAGTTGGTAACGGTTTGTTAGGCAAGGCCAACATTAGTGAAGGGCATGTAGAGGCAAGTGACAGGACAGTGGTACCTTCCACATCACCCTGTTGTCCACCCTCATAAACCCGGGAAGGTACGGGTGGTCTTTGATTGTGCGTCTAGGTATAGAGGTATTGCCTTGAATGACTGTTTGCTGCAGGGCCCTGATTTTACTAATAGCCTGTTGGGGGTTCTGTTGAGGTTTCGACAAGGTAGGGGTCATAGAGGAGGACTGGGATGCATTGAGGTTTTTGTGGTGGCCTAATGGTGACCTGAATAGGGAAGCAGTAGATTTTCAGATGGTGGTCCACTTGTTTGGAGCCACTTCGTCACCTAGTTGTGCAGGGTTTGTACTGAGGAAAATTGCTCTTGATAACGAGGAAGTATTTCAGAAAGAACCAGTACAAACAGTCTAGGACAACTTTTATGTAGATGACTGTTTGAAGTCTGTTGAAACTCCCTCCAAAGCTATTGAGTTGTCACTACAGTTAAGAGATTTGCTTAAGAAAGGAGGTTTCAGACTAACTAAGTGGATAAGTAATGACAGAGAGGTTTTGAAATCTATACCTGAAGCAGAAAGAGCTTCATCTGTTGTGTCTTTGAGCCTGAATGGGTTGATTCTAGAACGTGCGCTGGGAACGCAGTGGGACGTAGGAGATTTTCTCACATTCAATATCGAGAAAATGGTTAAACCTACTACTAGGAGAGGGGTGCTTTCAATAGTTAGCTCATTGCTTGACCCATTGGGGATAGTAGGACCTTATGTGCTGAAAGGCAAGATGCTCTTACAAGAGGTCTGTCGTCAGAAACTTCGATGGGATGAGTACATTCCAGTCAAGCTGGCAGATGTTTGGAATCAGTGGTTGAAAGAGTTACCAGTATTGGCAAGGGTGAAGGTAGAAAGGTGTGTTATGTCTAAGAGGCTTAAGCAGTTAATTGCTATAGAACTGCATAGCTTTGCCGATGCCTCAGAGAAAGGTTATGCTGCAGTATCGTATTTGAGGTTGGTTGATGTTGAAGGAAGTATCCACTGTAGCTTTGTCATGGGTAAAACAAGGCTCAGTGCCTTGAAGGCAATCATTACACCTAGGTTAGAGCTTACAGCCGCCGTCTTGGCGGTACAGTTGAGTCAGGGTATTCAAGCTGAGCTGCCATTGGATTTCACCAAGATTGTATACTGGACAGACTCAGTGTCAGTGTTACAGTACATCAGAAATGAAAGTAAACGGTTTCATACATTTGTAGCAAATAGAGTTGCGAAAATAAGAGATGCGACTCTTCCATCTCAATGGCGTCATGTTGGGTCAGAAGAGAACCCAGCTGATGAAGGCTCTCGTGGTTTAAGTGAAGAGCAAATGCAATGCTGTCAGTGGTTGTCAGGGCCCACATTTCTTTGGAAGAGAGATGAATTTTGGCCCAATCTTCCATTGGTGTTAGTTGAATCTGGTGTCTGTAACGGTATGGATATTTTAACGGGTGATCCAGAAGTTAAAGTAACAGTAGGGGTGTGTCAAGTAGCTACCACTGGTAACGAAGAGAGTTGCTTAGATAAGTTCTTTGCTCGATACTCAAATTGGAATGCGCTACGTAAAGGCGTGGCCTGGTTGCTTCGTTTAAAGCAGTTTTTCTGTAAGAATTTGAAAGGGAAACAAGGTTTGACAGAGATCAAGAGTAGTCTGCTGTCTTAAAGTGAAATAGTTGAGGCAGAAAATGCTATATTTAGATATGTACAGAGGGTTTCGTTTCCGGGACTACCACGCAACATGGGGGAATTACCTGTAAGGAAGTGGTGCAAAGATTCTAAGGTAAAAGTGTTTCTTAAGTTGTGTCCGATAGTGGTGGATGGTGGTATGCGGGTAGGTGGACGTTTGGGAAATGCACCAGTCTCAGAGGATATTAAACATCCTATTATATTGCCTTGTCGTAACCATGTTACTGATCTCATCATAGTTCACTTCCATGCTATAGTCGGCCATTCAGGAGCTGGAATGACTTGGTCGTCATTGAGAGAGAAATTTTGGGTGATGCAAGGAGGGGCAGCAGTTACAAGGGTTCTGGCAAAGTGCTTCCAGTGTAGGAGAAGAACTGCACCATTGGGTAAGCAGTTAATGGCAGAACTGCCTCCTCCCACAGTTACTTCTGAAGGGCCGCCCTTTGCGTTGACAGGTGTGGATTATTTTGGTCCCCATTTTGTGAAACAAGGAAGGAGTCATGTAAAACGTTACGGTTGTTTGTTTACATGTCTGACTATCAGGGCTGTGCACATTGAGGTAGCTCATGCATTAGATACCGATGCATTCATTAATGCCCTACGTAGATTTATGAGTAGAAGGGGTACTCCGAAGAGTGTCTACAGTGACAACGGTACTAACTTTACTGGGAGTGAAAGAGAGTTGCGAGAGAATCTTACTAGTTTCAATGAACAAAGGATCTCTAACCATTTAATTCAAAGGGGCATAGAGTGGCATTTTAACCCGCCCACGGCTAGCCACATGGGAGGTATTCGGGAGAGGATGCTTAGATCAGTTCGAAGAATTATGAAGGCAATGTTAGGAGAGCAGGTAGTCACTGACGAAATGTTACTGACAGTTTTGGCTGAGGTTGAATCAATCTTGAATTCTAGGCCAATTACTAAGCTAAGTCTTGATCCCCATGATGAGGAGCCACTCACTCCAAATCATTTACTTTTGTTAAGAGTTAACAAATCAAATTCCCCAAGGTGTCTTTAGTGTTACTGATTCATATGACAGGAGGAGGTGTAAGCAGGCTCAGTACATGGCAGATCAATTTTGGTTCGCTGGTTCAAGGAGTATTTACCTGTCTTGCAGTTAAGACAGAAGTTGAACCTACCCTATCGTAACTTCAAAGTAGGAGATTTGGTTTTGGTAGTTAGTGAAAATGGTCCTCGTTGTCAGTGGCCATTAGGGAGAGTGTTGGAAGTAGAACTGCTGCGTAACATGGTATATGTTTGGAATGAATTTCCTGTGGTATATTCATTGGGGCCGGTATGTTGCAGCATTTTTTATGTTGGGTGCACCCGGTCAGTAAAGGTCACGGGGTTAATTTATGTCAAGGGACACGTGTAAAACTGGACTGCTGGCGTAGCAGGGTTAGTAACCATGACGGCTTGAGCTGGGAAAATTCACGGTTGTAAACCGGCAGCACGACATCTTTTACTTTTAGCAGGTCCTATAGTATAGGAACATATTTTAATAATCTTACGTGATTCCCGAGTATAAAAAATAAAGACAGAATGACTCGTTAACTTCTTCGTTCTTCGTTCTTTTGTGTCACTGCATGTATTCGGTAATGTGTTGCGCTTGCGGTGTTTTCAACGTTATGCCCAGTTAAAGGAAAACGACAGAGTTGCCAGTATTTGGACACTTCCTAGGCCCATCCAATTTATTTCGGATCAAGTAATCGAGGTGGAATTTAGGCGGTTACACTTTCTTTTTAATTAGATATCTGCATCCCCAAATGAAGACATGCCACTCACCATAATAGCGTTTGATGTGGAAGACGGAACTTTTCAGCTACTTTGCCAAGTAGACGACAACATCAATACTTATGAGGTAACAACGGAAATAATGAACACTATGCTTGCATCTCCTGGTGATGAGTACTTCGATGCAACCCTTTCCATGGAAGTAATGCAAGTAATTCCAGCCACGATAAATATCAAAGTATGTGCTGGGAAAGTAGTGGCTATTAATGGCAACCTCACCACGGCCAATCTTTAAATATCTATTACATAGTCTTAGTATGATGATTTAGTGTAGTATAGTGTATTAACAAAGTATATACAATTATATGTTGATGATGTTGAAGAAAGTTAGTTGAAATGTCTGTTAGGTAGTGCTTCCTATGCAGTGTTCATGAAATTAAGGTCAATAGTTAATCAAAGTTCATCATAGTGATGAAGCTCTTGCCTTCATGTGAGGATTATTCAGGAATGTTAGGTGAAAGGGCACCATTTAGGGACCATTTTGAGGTGATTGTTTTTACTGTTTTAAGTTTCTGCACTATTGGTGCTCTAGTTTATAGTGTTATTGACAGTAATAGTTCAATAAAACCATTTACATATCGCAGAAAATGACAATCTTCCTTTACAGAAAAGGAAAGCGATTAGTAAGCATTTCTGCTTTGTGGTTATTCAATGTTGTTTCAGCTTGCTGATCTGTTAGGATGTTTTATAAAAGCACCAAATTACGCATCAGAACACTACACAGATATGTAATAGCCTGTAGGCCTAATGTAGACAACTAGAAAAACCACAAAATGATAAATAACCTATTTACTTCATTTGATGTGATTAGCAGATGTTGGCTTGCTGTTATTCACCTGAAATAACATACGAACATGTATACAAAATAACCCTGATGTGATCGAAGATCACCAAAGGTGAATTATGAGTCAAAATGTTAAGTTCAGTTACGATTAATCTGTGTTTCTGTAAAAAGAGCCAACTCTTGCTCATATCAGACATCTGGTTCCCAAAACCTGGACCAACGGTGGATTGGTGAAATTGTCGGCAACAATATTATGTCATTGTGTCATGATACATTGGACCACATAACAATTTTAGGACAGTGCTGCTCCCCTGGTAAATATTCCTTACAAGCAAGGAACCATAGTGCCCTTGGGTTCTTGTTAAAGTATGTTCATCACTAATTACGGACATTTTTAAATCAGTCTGATGCAAAAGCTCTCTCCTCAGACAAATAAAGTTGCCCTACCGTATTGATCAGAAAATGCTAGGGGGTACCCTTACCAAAAAAAAACCACAACAAATACCCACATGAATTTCCCCACGAAGGTAAAGAGAGAATCCTATGGGATTTTGGCACGTGGGAAATTAAGTAAAACCCACGGCATACATGTGGGAAATGAAAATTATGTGGGTTTCCAAATAATGTGGGAAACAAATCTGTGGGTTTTCAATTGACATGTGGGAAATGAGTCCTGTGGGTTTTCAATTGACATGTGGGAAATGAGTCCTGTGGGTTTCCAAATGTGGGAAACAAATCTGTGGGTTTTCAAATGACGTGGGAAACTAATCCTGTGGGTTTTCAATTGACATGTGG
The DNA here is from genome assembly GCA_000934455.1 of Apostichopus parvimensis. Classification (NCBI taxonomy): domain Eukaryota; kingdom Metazoa; phylum Echinodermata; class Holothuroidea; order Aspidochirotida; family Stichopodidae; genus Apostichopus; species Apostichopus parvimensis. The sequence goes on along the minus strand of KN883279.1, from coordinate 91,502 downwards.
GAAATGAATCCTGTGGGTTTTCAAATGATGTGGGGAACAAATCCTGTGGGTTTATCAATTGAAATGTGGGAAATGGAATCCTGCAGATTTTAAGATCACATACAGCAATTGATTGTGCTACAGTCGATATATGGTGTAGCTAAGTTCATTTGCTTTTGAACTGCTGAATTAATAATATAGTCTAGGTCAAATATGCACAGACGTGTGTTAGTTACATTGCTGAATGATTTATTTCTATAGAACAAACGAAAAACGTGTAATACGAAAGGCATTGGATTTAATTTATCATTAAGATAATCTTTAAGAAAAAAATTGGCTTACTAGACATATGGATCGACCGTGACATCAAAAAGTTGTTCATTCATACTTAGTAAAGATTCCTAAATCCTATTGGTCCATTCAGGTCAGCTGACCGTGGTTAATCCTGTGAGTAACGCACGGTAAAATTACAGGGCATCACTTTAATAAATCTTTGGTTATATGTAACCAAAAATGTTTTGTTTTATGATTTTTCCCCCACACAAATGGTAGTGTATGAATGAACGGGGTTAATCAACGGTCTAGCGTGCGTTACTCACATGATTAATGCACGATCGGGGGATAATGCAAGCGATGCACGAAGGCGGAGCCCGAGTGCATCCAGCGATAGCATTAACAGCTATCGCTGGATGCACTCGGGCTCCGCCCTCGTGCATCGCTTGCATTATCCCCCGATCGTGCATTATTCCTGCGAGTAACGCACGCTAGACCGTTCATTAACCCCTTATTGAATCACTATATTCATATAAAACAATAACTTTGGCTAAGTAAAAGTTTGGCTTACGTGGCATGGACAGAAGTTGTGGAATCAATTCCTAGAGCAGTGACACTCCCAAGTGGTTACTTGCCATAAAATGACACGGCACAGATATGGTTTCCAATGAGGTATGCATGGCAGCTTATTAACCATTTAGGTTCACTAATATCGCAATATAATTGTGATCGATACGGCTAAAGAGTGTTCATGGTCTGTAGAATGTCTTGAATCGATCAACTATGACGTGTCAACCACTGTTACGTCGCGAAAAAAAAAGGAGAGATGAATAAACCTGGAGAACAGTTCCTTGACCTTTGAAAAATGCAATAAAATCCTCTGCGATGACGTCATCATCGGTCCTAAATCACATATGTGACCGGCTACCCTCTTATTTATCCCCTAATTGAACACATATTATATACCCACTTTCTACCAACACCTAAGTTGGGCTCCATAAAAAAACGAAAAGTTGATTTCTGACATCGTCTTTATGGTTTCGACGTTAATATATTGCCCGAAAGCACTCTGACCAAATCCCACAATCAAACAGTTCTCTCGTACTCGAGATCATGTTGTATCAATATGGCTGAGTGAGTGTCGGACTAATTGATGCTCGATGGAAAGTCAACTTTACATGAACAAGAAGAACATTCCGGATACACGATTTCTAGTACCAAATTTGGCCCAGTGAGACCACACTAAAAGTTGATTTGAGATAAAAAAATAAATAAATAAACAAAGAACCAGGGTTTTTCAGAAGTCAGTGATGAGAATTTTTTTATGCAGCCAAGTATGGCTGTACAAGAAACCAAAAACAAGCCAGTAACAGTTCAAATTAATCTTATCTGTTATATGCTCTCCTCTCATCCTTTAGTTTTTCTGTCATCTTCATCCGGATGATTGCCTTTTTAGTGGCAGGATACTTTTTCATTACCAGCTCTGAAAAATAAATGAAAATATGGATCAATTAATGCAGGGGTGTCGATATGCTTTTGAAAGTGTGAGGGGGGGGGGGCATTTGCTTGACACATACTATCTATAACACTATCAGAGCGCCACCATTGGCCAAAACAGCCTCCCATATTGCCGGAAATGGCACTTCCCAGGCCTTAGAAGTTGCATCTAAACATTCCTTATTTGAGATCTCATGTTTTAGAAATTAACATTTCCCCCAAAATTAATATACTCGGTAAAATCACTTTGAAGGGCCGGAAAAAATGACTTATGATACTTTATAAGCTCTGCTTTATTCATTGTTTTACACAGATAACTTTGCCGATACCGATATTTCGCAGGTAACGGCAATATATTTTGCAACACTTTGGAAAATTTTCCCAAATAGTAAATGCAATGGTTTTGTACGGGCGGGCGAATAATTTGTCCGGGCGGTAACTTTATGTCCGGGCGCTGACGCACCTTTTCAGATTTTGTCCGGGCGCGGCGCCCGGATAAAACAGCTAGTGGAGAACACTGCAGGTGTAATGGTCCGTGTCATTGTTTATCAAAAACATGGGAATACAAATGTAGTTTTTTGTCGGACCTCAGCAATCACCTGTAAAAAAACATGAACTAATCTGAATATTTTTCCCTCAATTATATATTAATTCAAATTAATATGACTTTCAGTTATTCTCATAAAATTAGAGCCACCTAGCCATAAATTTGGCCCTTCCATGTAATCTTGGATAAACTACTCAAACCAAACTCACTTGTTATGGCATCTATCTTCCCATTGTGCAACTGCTTCTTACTATCACTGTGGGGTGATTTGCCAGTTAAGGAGGATGTCGCCATGTCCTCCCTGGTAAAAAGTGTCCTCATCAAGTTGCAAATGATTTTTTTTCATTTTTGGCCTGTAGAGCTCTGTGTAAGATCTCCTGTGGAATTTTGAAGGCTTCTAGCTGCAAAGACAATTTATAAATGTGTTTAGAGCAGCTCTGAAACCAGGAAGCCAAAAAAGGCAGTTGTGATTCCTTACAGATATTGATGGCCCATTTCCAAGTTTAGTAACAACTTTTTTACTGGCCAAGCATTAATATTCATGAGAAACAGCACCTAAACCAATAAGGATCATCTACCAAATATATGCACAACCTATGTACCAGGTATGAATGCAATGTGGCACTGTTGAGAAAAAGTGCTAACATTAAGCTTGGCATCATACACACATACATGTTGTGACAGCATAGATTTCTTGAACCTTCGGCAAGGAATCTAAAATCTGTTTCCGCCTATCAGTTTTCCTGCCAGAAAGTTGTAAAAAGGGGAGGGAGGGGGGATTGGCTACCACCGAGATATGATGCTGAAATCATCATCAATGATACATCATTAGTGAGGTATGACTTTAGCAGCATGGGTGGGGGGGGGGGACCTATACTATAGCTATAGTACCATTGTGGCTTATAAAGCGTACATTATGTTCATACCGTCAACGTATCGTCACAGGAAAGTAAAGATGTCCAAAATTCCCATTTTGAGATAATTGCATTTAAAGATTATAATCGTGTATAAAATATGCTCAACTTGCTAAAATATATTAAGGTTGCATTATTGTGAAAGTTTTACATTTTGACCGCTATATGTGGTATTTAGGGTGGCCTAAAATGAACTTTTATATTCCACAAATATGACATACATTTGTTTTTGGAAATAAAATAAAAATCCTATGTCCAGGACATAGGACAGTTTATCTTTCCCTAACATGGACATACTAACAGTTTATCATTCCACATAGGAAAATATTTGGAAAATATAAGGTACCTTATCATGTTCAAGAACGTTTTCCCATCAAAAACTCAATTAAGCCAAAACTGGACTTATGACACCTTTACTTTTCCTGCAATAATATGTACAAAGTATGAACCTAATCAAACAGGAGGGGGGGGGGGGGGGTTACCGCCGAGAATGATACATTAGTACACACCTCATTGTCCTCAACTAAGTCAGCATTAAAACTCTTTTCAGTTGTTGGGCTGTCTGGGGTTGGAATTGCTTCCCTGCTTGGTGTTGAGGGAGAAACTGGACACCCATCTAACCTTGCAATGGCTGCAGGTAATCCTAATAAGTGAAGAATGATAAAATAATTCAAATTAAATAAATATGAACAGTCCTTTATATCTTTAATCATTGTTAAAGAAGTAGTGTGTTCCTTTGAATGAGACACGTACAAACCTAGCAATTACAGAACCCATGAAATGACCAATTCCAAAAATATATATATGATAGAGAATTAAGTAATACACTCCTTGGTCCAACTCCCATCGCCATATCTTTACATCAGAAAACAGTGATAAATAAAAGAGGGACATCCAGGTTGGGCGAAGGGCTGACCTAGACCCATTAAAAAATTCCAAGCCATCGCTATACTATATAAGGGTGCGACCGTTTAAACGTTTCACCGTTTAACCGGCCGCACATGCACTATCCGTTTAGAAAAACACAAACCGTATAAACTGATTTTTTTTTTTTTTAATTTCAAATACATTATAAACATGAAAATTATTTAAAAATATGTAAACAAACATCGTTAATCATAAAAGAAGCAGGCTCCTTACCGATCATGTAAAT
>KN883279.1:66452-86764 GCA_000934455.1 Apostichopus parvimensis | reverse complement strand
CAGACCATATAAACGTTTTTCTTTTATTATTTCAAATACATTTTAAACATCAAAATTATTGAAAAATATGTAAACAAACATCGTTAATCATAAAAGAAGCAGGCTCCTTACCGATCATGTAAATATGCTAGTCTTCTTGAGTAAAAATAAAAACCAGTAGGATGCGGCATATTTGAAAGTCAGTATCAAAACTGAAAGTCACACACGTACAACTTGTAGGGTTGGGCGATATTAGCTTTTTACCGTCACGATAAATAGTTCCAAAATTATCGCCATATTTCGATAATTTTTCCCGTAACAGAATTACCGTAAATGTCGAGTTTGGGTGCACGGAGAAAGAGAGATATATGGAGGGGACAGGCAAAGAGAATATCTGAAAAACCTTACGAAATTTTTCACAAATATTGATGCTTTGATGAGTGCTTCCTCACAATCAACGAGCCGCCCCAAAATTCGCTCCGCTTACGTAAAACTTCTATATATATAACACGTGGAAAACCCCGAGTTTTTACACACATAATTCCCACTGACATTGGTCACAGAACATAAGTAGGTCATCGACATTCCAACTTGCCCAAGTTCATCGCACCATGGGAACGACACAACACATTGAACATGATGTTACATTTTCCCGCCATCTGGACGCCGAGTGTAAATTTTGGTGTAATATGCAAACTGATTTCGCCCAGCTAGCAATTTTGTCTTTTTGGCGTCGTCTATTTATTTGCCAGGGTCAAAATTATCCGCCGTTGAAACATATTTTATTATCTACGTGTGCAGCGGACTTCAATGACATTGATATTTGAAACAAATTGACACGCATTTATACTTTTTCTTTGTGGAAATTCAACCCCAGTTACTAACTAAAACCACAAGAATGCCACATAGGTCTCTGAGGCGCCCCAAGGGATATGATGATAGTTGATTTTGCTGCATAATCTGTTCTTTTTTCAAGTAATAAAATATTTTATATGTAAACAATGGATAAAAAAAAATATTATGGTGGGAGTTGGACCGACTATATTTTATAATTCTCTATCACATATATTTTTGGGAATTGGTTATTTCATGAGCTCTTTAACATCAGCTACTATGAAACTGGATACAAATATATACTATCATTAATGAAAACCCCTATTAAATAGGAACTAACAATAATCATTCTTGCATTGTCTCCATAAAATTTTCGCTAACTAAAGTGAAATGACATCACAAATATTACCAAAAGCACCAGACTATTTTCAATGAAAATATTCAAGATCTGACTATAACATGATTGCTGCTAACTGAGCATAAACCCTGATCAATTTCAGATTACTTACTCCTGAAAATAATCTCATTTCTCTCTTCAAGTTCCTTGATTCTCTCCTTTGCCTTCCGCAGTTGATTCCGCATCATTTTTAGTTCATCTGGCTGCGGTCTGGCTGGTGGTCGCTGTTGTGGCGAGGCCTGTGCTGCTGGTTGGTGTTGTGGTGGTTTATCTGCTGGGGCTGGTGGCTTCTGGGATGGGGTTGGTGGTTTTTGTGCTGGTGAACTATGTGCTGGGGCTGATGGCTTCTTGTGTTGCTTATGTTGTGGTGAAGCCTGTTTGGGGGTTGGTAGTTTGTGTGCTGGTGGTGGGGATTGTGGCTTCTGTGGTGTGGTCTGTGCCTGGCCTGGTGGTTGGTGGATAACTTCATCCTCTTCAAAGTTGACCAGCTCAAACTCTTCATCCTGACCCAAATCCAGGGTGTTGTCCCTCTGCTGCAGAAGCTGAGCAATGATGTCATGTCCTGCAGCAGACTTTGCTTTCTTTGTTGCATCATTTTTCTGCAAGGTAAAATAATAATTGAAATGATAAATGGTTGATCCCTATCAATTGACTGCCATGTCCTCTCAGAGTTTGATGGCAATGCTTAAATTGGACTACATTGACCAAAAAGGCAAGTTAATCGCAGCATGATTTAACTTAATGTGGAGGGATGCCATTTTCTGAGCAAAATGATGACTTAATATACCAACTTCATAGGGCCATGAAAGGTACATATATCATTTTGCATTTCCTTTTGTTATGTCTTTCGAAATCAAATGACATGAGTTTTTTTTGAAACAATTGGTTAATTGCAAAATACTTTCACAAAGGAAAGATGAATATATTACTTTTTCACTCAGGTAAATAATGAATATGGATAAAAAAAATAACGAAATACAAAATGACATGAACTCATTGTGATCATGTGAGTTATCCTGCAGAAAATAAGGGTTGTTTGATTTGATTCACTTTGATTAAAATCACTGATTTAAATCGCGATTTTAATACAAAATTTTAATCACTGATTTTAATCCAAATAGGCCCCGCTAACAATAACATTTATTAATAGTGCATTATAGGTCTAAACAGTTTAAGGGCCAAAGAGACTTTACTTTTCTGAGTCATTTCAAAAGAGTAGGCCTGCATGTAGTAGATTAACATTCCATTAACCTATGTTGGTTTCGAGACGTCCGAATCGACATAACAACAATGGAACGTAACAATGGAATGATTCGCGACCTTTGGCCTCACTTGTCTGTATATAAACCGCCACGCTAGTCTAGTTATGTCTCTCCATCCAGTGCGTGAACTCCCTAGCACTCGATTTGGGCCTAAAACCACGCTACTTTCGAAATTATTTTCAAAGGCGTAACAGCGTGAATTTGCTAGCCTCATCATTTATAGTGCGTTATTTTGGGTTTAATAACTAAGTCGCGAGTTCTATCTATAGTTTGCTTAAAATACTGCTCGAGCGCGTGTCAGGCTGATGAAATACCGCGCATAGTATCAACGATATCAACGTATAACGATAGGTTTAGTATAGGCGTATATTGCCGTAGCGCTACCATTTCAATTCAACGGTATATAGTTTATTAGGTCCATAATACTAGTTAATTAAGTTGCATAATCCAGTATTTATAGGTATGCTAGGGTCATTCTGCCTTCCGTTGTTATCGATTTGTTGGCGGAAGTAATCACCACTAGTTCTCGGCTTTCAATCGTCGCGTAGATTACAGGTACACTGCCATTAAATACTGTAGCATTAAATACGGCTTTTAAGTTTTAGTATTAAATACTGCCTGACAGTGACAGTTTAATCAGGCGCATTGCAAGCAGCGGCCATTCGCTGCCAAATTTAGCTTTCAGCTAGGGCAGGCAATTCGCCCTAATTTTATAAACGTAATATAGGCCTAGAGTATTTTATAATATAGAATTAATTAGGGACCAGTTATTGACGAGACGACAGGAGATCGAAGGAAATTTATTTTAGGAAGTAGGGCCTAGGCCTAAGTACTGTGTACCAACCACTACAATTCCTATAGGCCTAACTCCTGTTATGTATTTTAACCTATATAAATATTTTATCATCTTGGTAATACCAGCAAGCAAACCTTGCTTGTTTGCAAAAGGCACAGCCAAACAAGTATTCTACAACAATTGTTTACTTACAGTCTTTTTTGAGGAAGAGGCTGATTGGGATGAGAGCATTGTCTGATCGGTCTGAAGCTCCTCAATGAAGTCGGGATGCTCTTTCCTCTTATGTACTCTATGACCTCTTCCCTGCAAGGACTGAGAGTTTATTGAGGCATCTGGTAACTCCTTTAATTTGACTTGCATCTCTTCGGAAGCTAGAGTTTTTTTTGGGGAAAAAAAATGCAGGATTGTGATCGGACTATATTACAAACATATCTGACATCCCTATATACACACATTTACATTACAAATACAAGGACTACAATTAAGAGACTTATTGTCTTATTGACAGTCTTGTCATTCGTTCAGTATTCCACGAAACCAAAGATACTTGTCACTTGAGAGCGTGAAGGTACAACTCGTTACAGCTCTGCCTAACAAGGAAAACCTTTTTAGAAAATGCTGTTTAGGCTAGGCCCTATATTACTATAGTAGGCCCCTAAGGTGCTTAAAATATGAGGTTTGACTTTAAAATTTTAGCATATGTTAGAAAAGATCCCTTGAATTATTACAAGCCAGTTCCTGAGAAAAATTAGAAAAACATTAAGTGATCAACCCAAGCCCAAGGTACCCCCACAAGAAGGCCTGGGCAGTAGTAGGCTAGTACTACATAGGCTATAACTGGTCGTTGCGCCCCATTGTCAGTTCGCCCCAAAGTACCTACCAGTTCGCCCCCAAATTTTAACAATGGAAAATACATCTTGATGGTTTTCGCCAACCAGCTTCTTTTATTTCACTTTATGTAATTGCATTGCCCCAAAACAAATGAAAATTTACGTAGCCTAGGCTAGGTTAGGCCCCCCCCCCCCCCAAAAAAGGGTTCAGGTCCGGGCTATTTGGTAAAAAGGAACTTGGAGGCAGGGCCTTTTTATTGACAGTGATTTGTATTGGGGCGAATTTGTCATTAATTTGTAAGACTAAGACAATGTTCAATATCAGTGCAAGGACAGTTACTGTTAATAGTACTGTAGACTATAGGCCTAGTGTTACTGTTAGTGTCAGATCTATATAGGCTAGGCCCTAGCCTGCCTTTACTTAGGGTTGGCATATATGATATTGCCCAGTATAGTACTAGAAACATGCTCGTGTCCAGGCTTTTCAGGAGTCTGGAAACGCGCCTGAGAAGAAGTCATTGTTTTTTGCGTAGGCCTAGGCTAGGCTAGGCCTACTCAAACATAGGCTAAGTTATAGTAGGCCCTAGTACAGTAACTAGTCTGTAGGGTAAGCCGCGCCTACGTTAGACAAAGGAAGAGCCTAACTTAATTATTAACAAGGAAATAATAAGCACATATAGGCCTAGGCCTATAATTGCATCGCTGTCCGAGAAATCCCTAGACCTAGCCTAGGCCTATACCCTAGGCCCAGAATGGCTACGCAGAGACAATTATATACTTGGCTACCTAGCCTATACCGTAATAAACTAATATTAACAACAACATATAAACATCAAATTATGAAAGCCACAGTTATGGAACATTATCTGATCATTATACTTACTACCGATATGAAAAATTGTAGCGGGCAGTAACTTCGTGTTGTATCTTCCAGACACTTTGCTTCCCACGAAGTTGTCGTCAGTAGTTCCCAAGACATCTTTCTGCGATAAGATTGAGATACTTCTGCACTTTTCCCACTGCACGAGAACATGTGTCATTCTTAATTCGTCTAAATTGATGTACATGTAGTTAAAATAATTATTTACGGGCAATTTGATCGAGCTAGAATAGTTACGCGTGATCCACAATATGGATACTAAATTCGTAGTGACCGTGCGTACGTACGTACGTACGTACGTAGTGCGGCTGGCTAATTTACGGACGATTGATAACTGCGCCAAATTTTCAGATACCACTTTTTTGGGGGTATATAGCTCAAACTTAAAACAAATATAACACACGTACACACTAAAATGAACACGATTGACCAGTAAAAAAATTAAATTAGTTGATATCTAAATTTGCCTGCAATTGATTTCGAAGCAATATAAGCAAACTACGAAAAATTGTCTATAAGAATAATACAATTTACCTGTCGAAGGATCATAACAATTAGTAGCGAATTGAAAGCTGATAATATTAAGCATTTAAGCACAACCCAGTGTCATAAGGAACCAAAAAATCAGCGAGACGTAGAACATGTCTGTTTAATAAAAAAATCAAACAGAATATATTATTAATAACTTTTCAATTAATTTCGTTAACTTATAATCGTTAAATTATATTCAAAAATAGATTAGCTATATATACATAATTCAAATAATTATTATTATAAATAGTCTGGTCACATTCGAAGGAGGCCTACGCGACTCTGAGCGAAATAAATTCTTCAAATCATAATTATACCAAACCACTGTACAAAAACTCGCACGTCATATCAATATTATTATGTCAATGATTCCTGCTAAACTGTGACAGACGTTCTTCGTGAATTATGAGACATAATGGAAGGCAAACGACGATGCTACAAAAGGTAAGTTGAGACTACAGAGTAGCTGAGGGCTAGGCTATGCGTATCCCAGTATACAGTAGGACTAGGACGGATATCTTGCCTTACCGCCATGGGGCCTATGCTAGGCCTAGACCATATCGCGGTTTGATTCAATACTGCGCACCTGTTTTCGGTTAATCATTACAGCGGGTGTTATCATATCACGTGTTATATTTAGGGTTTAGATATTTTGTTACACTATTTTTTATTCTTTTTAAAATGTTTTGATTTGATTATAATACTAAAATCTGAATATATGCCTAGGCTAGCGGGCTTGACCTCACAGGCGCTAGGTAACGAAACCTATGGCGGTAAGGCACGGGCCCCCAGTAGGACTAGGCCTATGTACAGTTAAGACTATGGACTACTCTGACTTGCGAGTCTAAAGCTAGCCGCACGCTTAATTTTTATTTCCCCTTCCATATAGGATATCGCCGTTTCAGATTTTTCAGGAATTTACAAATTCGTTTTAAAAAAAAAGGGTTACAGACGAGTTACTGTAGAGTTAGGGCTTGCTTACCAGGGGTAATGGAGTAGCCTAGGCCTATGTTCTTTCATAATCAGAGGTAAAAATTACGAAAGAAGGATTGTAACTTAGTTTTCCAAAAAGTGTCACATGTTTGATTTCCAAGAATTTTAATGGTCATTGGACATATCCAAGTAGGAAAAAAAACCTCACTAGCTGCACACTATACGACTTTACTAGTTGAAACTCAACTCGACTGTCGTGACCTATCTCTATATTGCCAGTCGTACGACCGACACCTGCACACAATTTTCTAAAATTTTGAGTTTCCAGTCACCGGTCATTCTAGTTTGTAGTGAGTTGACATTTAGTATTTGTTGTTATATTATGAAACCTTTTAGCCATTTCACAAGCAAGTAATCACTAAGCCTTTTGGCTTAAAGTTTCTGTTGTTCATGTATAATTAAGTATTTACATACACACTCAGACAGACAGCACAGTGTGCATGTTGGGACAAATGTTTACATCCACAGATAAAAAAAAATACATTCACCAGTGCATGCGTGCACCCATCTAAATGGAGCACTAACATAAGACTGGTATAAGACCTGTCATTTGTTTATTCAATAGGTACTTGGAGTTTTTTCATGAAGAAATACCTCACAGAACAAGATGTCGTTGGAGGGCAGATGATAAAGTGAAGGATGATGATGGTCAACTTTTTGACGAAGATGAGCAGACAGTTTTCTTCATGTTGAAAGTTCCCTCTGTGAAGTTGACAACCAGTCAGGTTATGATTCCCAGAGTGATGGTGACCAGGATGAGTTAAATGTAAGTTTGACATAAAGTTTTACCCCTATACCAATCGTGGGTGATCGCTGCAAGGAGCAACAAACTTACATCTTTTCTCGTTCTCACAGAGCTCGACAATTATATACATGTTTCAATCTCCTATTTGAAGAATTCTGTAATGGCAGCAGTGAGGTTTCCGCTAATCTATGGGTCATCTCCAGCATTGTCCAATTTTTAAAGTCGTCCGAGATTACCAGAATTTTGCTAGGACTTCCAAATATTGCCGAAAATAAGGTTGCAGGTTGTCCTCAGGACTACCAAATAATTTTTCACTTTTTCACCAATGTAACATAATCAGAAACTGCTGATTACCAGGCCTCGAAAATATGTTTCAAATCTACTTGCCGTATGGCGAGCGTAACTAAACATTTACTTGCTAAAAGAGTTGCTAAAAAATGAATTGTTGATGGAATAAAGTATTCACAGACAGTATAGTTTTAAGACAGTTCTAACAACCTCTATTGACTCAGTGTGTGTATTTGGCAAACATGTACATGTACACAATCAGTGGCGGCACACAATCATGTGGGGGGGGGTGGCAGGGGGGAGGGCAATTGCCTGAAACATTTTCCGTTCATCATGGGCTCAGTGTAAACAAAATATATGTTTTCCCCCAATCAAAATCCTGTACAGCCACCACTTAACGCAGTGATATGTGCTTTTTACGTGACCCGCCATGCGGGATACAAAACGTCACGGCCAAACGGCACTACCGAACCATCCCATACTGACAAAACGAAACTCAGGTCAAGCAAGCCCAAAAAAATAATCCCGCCTACCTGCAGAGACAAAACGCCCAACCCCCCACTCAAACATTCAAAAAACTACAAAAGGACGACCCGCACGCAGTGAAACGAAAAGCCCCTCCCCAGCACACCAGCGTCCAAAAAAGGCAGCCCCAGATAACCGGCGAAAATCGCCTTCAATTTTAAGGCGAATGTCAGACTTCACCGCCTCCAGGACTGCCTGCTAACTGGCAAATTTCCCCCTGAAAACCACATTACATCTATTCCGCCAAACATGTTTTTTTTTACAATAGAGCAAACAAAAATAATGCGGTGCAACACCGCAACCGAACAAACTGGAGGGTCTACCCCATATAAAATAAAGCCCTGCCCTACCGACCATGAACGGTCTCCCGTAACACGGTCGGTCCAGGTCTGGAACCACTCCCATAAGTTTAATACAAAGCAACAATGCCAAAAAACATGAGCGGTACTCTCTAAGCTGTCACAGCCGGTCCTTGGGCACAGTCCATCACCCAATCGCCAATGATATCTTTTTAGGTTGGTCACCAAGGCACCGTGTGCAATTCTCCATGCAAGATCACGGAGCCTGCAACCATTCAGCCTTGAATGCACCGAACGCCATACTTCGGCAGAATGACGTACCTGGACAAAAATTGCATTCAAGGCCCTATCCCGCAACGAACTGTGAACGAGGGCCGGCTGTGACAGGTCTACAGGGGGCAACTCAATCAGAGCGGAGCAAATGACACGCACCACCCTGTTTGGAATACTACTATGCGGTTCTCTGTTGCTAAACAGCGCCGGGACCCATCGACGCAGGTGCAAACCGCCCCAAAAACGTACACAATATGAACAAGGCAACCCTGGGTCAGTCACCGCTACAAACAACTGCTTAAATGACAAAAAGGTCAATTTACTTCCTAGATGAACCACCCCTAACCCACCCTTCTCCAGCTTTTGCTACATTACCGCCCTTTTGAAAAGCTCTGTACCACCCGACCAAATAAATGAAAATATCGCTCTCTCCAACCGCACCAGGACGCGACGCGGAATTGGATACACCGCGCCCGGGTACCACAAGATGGGCGAAACAAAACGATTAATTACGGTGACTTACCCTAGGATCGAAAGCCAGCGGGTGCCAAAGGTTTCGAGCCTGCTCTCAAGTACCTCAGCTCTCTCGTTCCAGGTTACATCACAAGGTGCATCGCAGCCGAACCATATACCATTAATTTTGATATTCTGATCCGACCACGATGCACCGAATGGTAGGTCTCTGTACCTCCAGCTACCAAGGCGAAGGCCCTTTGTCTTTTCCGGATTCAACTTCGCCCCGGTAGCTCTCTCAAAGATAGATAAATCCTGCGAGAGGGCACGAAAGGAGCCCAGACTCGAAACAACACACGTGACGTCATCTGCATATTGAACGCATTTCACTTTGGCACCCCCTGGCACAACGAATGGAACAAGTCTGGAGTCCCTTTCCAAAAGACGAGAGAGGGACTCGCTAAACAAAACACAGAGTAATGGAGACAGAGGGCACCCCTGGCGCACCCCCCTCTCTACGTTAAAAACCTCGGAACAAAACCCATTTACAATAACAGAACTGAAACTTTCCTGATACAAAACAGAAATCCATTGACGAAAATTTGGGTGCAACTTAAATGTCTCCAATACATTCATTAAAACACCGCGATCCACCATGTCAAAGGCCTTCTGCTGGTCAAGAGAGACCAATGCACATGGTAGATCACGCTCAATAACAAAGTCGGTCAAGTCGCGCATCAACCACAAGTTCTGCTGGATGCAATGACCCTTCACTGCACAAGTCTGGAGATCACCAACAAGATGCGGCATAGCCAGTGCAAGGCGGTTGCACAAAGCCTTAGCCAGCAACTTGTAGTCCACATTTAACAAGGTGATCGGACGCTTGTTATGAGGATCCAAGGGGTCCCCAGACTTGGGCAGCAAAGTAATCATGCCCAGACGTTGACTTTGGTTTAACAGTCCGTTTTGGAAGGCGTCCTCGAAGACGGCTCTGATGTCGGGTCCTATTATTGCCCAGAAGGTTCGGTAGAACTCCCTCGGAAGCCCGTCCGAACCCGGGGACTTGCCATTCTTCATCTTCGAAAGCGCCTTCCAAAGCTCAACAGTGGTTATTCCGCTCCCCAAAATATCATTGACATCGTGGGGAACAGTTTTTGTGATTCACCTCAATAAATCGGCCTGTGCCGACAAGTCGACATTGCCACGCGTAAACAAACTCGAATAATAATCTTTATATACGCGGACAATGCCGTGAGGGTCACTAACCACGGTCCCATCAGTAGCGCGCACAGATGGGACGAGTCTGTCACCCGTCGATGAGCTAACGGACTGGTAAAACCTCAGTGAAGGGCGCTCCTCAGCTTCCACCGCTTCGACACGGGCCCTGAAATACCTGTATCAGATGGAGAGCGAGAGCGAAAACACGTCTGCACTCCACGAAAGCCAACGTGTCCGACACTAGCGCCTCGGTGGAGGCTTTGTTCCCCCTTTCGTGTCCGACCTCTCCCCTGTTCGAACTTGCCGAGACTGCCAGCCTGCCCACTGAGGCAGAGCAGGACAAAACGGCGGAGATGGTACTAGCGGAGTGGCATGCGGCGCAGGATGCCGCTTGTACTGGTTCACCGGTAGCTACGCCCGCTATAGGTGATACTAGTCGGGGCCCCGAGTCAACCGGCCCAAGAGACATTAAGTGGCCCAGATTCTGACTCGCCAATGGAGGACTGAACTACAGCCTTATTAGTTGTGGCTAAGGAGTCCTCAGATTGGTTTGACGAGACGAAACAGGCCACTGATCTCATTGACTCGAGTGGTCTTTCCACCCTACCCGCAGCCGCTTCCGCTATACCGGACACGTTGCTCGCTAGTGGATCTCCTGTTCCTGACAGGGAGGTCCACTCGATCAAGGTTCACGAGGAGCTAAGAACTCTGCTAGCTCGTAGGAAAAGGGGGAACACTGCCAGGGGCCTGAAAAGACCCATATTGGGAAAACTTCGCAGGTAATGCGCAAGCCTGTCGTCTACTATCGGGACGGCGTACCCCGGATGAATATTGGAGTGAGTAAATTCGTAGGTGTGGGGGGGGGAGTTTTGTGGTCGTTACATAATATGGGTTGGGGGGTTCTGTTTGTGGCTTGGAGTTGGCTTTTTGGGTCTGGTTTGTAGAGCTTTCTTGTTTTGGTTCCTGTCCTTTTCACGTTACGTTGAACGGTGCATTGTATATGTTTGTGGGTTGGTGAGAGGTTTCTGTTTGTGGGTTTTCGGTTGGGTTTTGGTGGTTGTTTAACAGACTGGGATTGTTTTTGGTTTTGTTGACCTTTGGTCCGTGTCCGTTTTCTTTGCACGTAAAAAGCACACGTTTAAATCACAGGGCTCAACGTAATTTTCAAAAGGGCAAAAGGCATGACGGCGCGATTTCAAAGACACACGATGGCACAACAATCCCTAAATAAGTTAATTAAAAATAGCGTTATATTAAAGCAATAGGTACCTTGCTAATTGTAATAAATTTGACAAAAATTTTGTTTTCTCAAAAAGGGCACGAGTGGCACATGCAAGAGGACATTCAGACATTTTGTGCCCTCAGTGAGATCACATTATGAGGGACATAGTGGCATGTTTTAGGGAAAATGAAGGGCACGACGGCAAGGCCGTCAGTGCTGTCATACTTTTCAAGCCCTGAAATTAGGTTCCATGCTTCATATCGTTCAAATCTCTGTGCAATTTCTTGATCTTGAAATATACTTCTCCACAACATTATTACTATTATTTATTGAATTTCATATAGCGCAACCCCAACAAAGTTTTCGGTTGCGCTTTACAACAAAATACAAAGAAAGATTAAACCATTGATAAGAAAATAAGATATGAAATGGCGTAGAAAAATATAGCCAAAAAATAGAAAATGGTATATAAATGTCAAAGAAAATTACAAAATATGAAATATAATGAATACAAATATTGAAAATTTCAAAAATTGAGTATATAAGTGATTAGCCAGGAAATAAATATGTTTTGAGTTTTCTTTTCAAAATTGCAAGATTCTCAGATTGTTTGACATGGTTAGGTAATTTATTCCATTGCTCGGCGCCATATACACTTATTGCTCTTGATGCAAAAGTGACCTTCTGTGTTCGTGGAATGATTAGCTTATAAAGAATATTATTTCAACGTAGAGATCTACTAGATTGTGGTGCTAAAGTGAATCTAGATATAAGATAACACATCTGCAGTGATTAGTTCATTGAATCCACCAATTTTTTACAGATTGAAATCTTTTCTCCAGTAAGCACCCAGTGATGTCAAAGGTATTGATGAGTTGAAGTAAGATCCACAAATGAGAACAGTAACTTACAAACATGACTGCATTTCGCCGTTTCAATGTTGGGACCCCAAATGAGGTGGTTGAAGGTTTTGGTCCTGATGGCAGACATCCGTGCTGTTTAGTTTCATCTTCAGAAATGGATTCTGTGCTTCCAGTGTCATCAGAGAGGAAGACTGTTGGCATGCAAAAGTTTGGCGACATCCCATGATTGTGCACTTCTAACTCACTGAGAGGAGACTCACTGAGAGGAGACAGTACTGACACCTTGGAGAAGATGAAACTAGTTCTGCTTCAGGCAATGTAGAAATTGAAATTGAAATTTTAATGCTTATGTCACACTCAAGAGGATCACGCATCCAACAATCATAGCTCTGTTCTTGCTCATGTCTGATAGACACTGTCTTGGCAATATTTTGGTAATTGTTACATGCTCGAGCCCATCTTTTGAAACATTTGTGCTTGCCCTCTTTCCTAATAGTACTGTTCAAGTGGTCCCAGGATACGTATCATGCGAGGATAGTGTAGAATGAAGTGGTGCTTGGGGGTCAAGCGTTTGTCTTGTTAAAGTCGTAAAAACAGCTGGTGGTGGTCATGTATTAAGGCTTTCAGTAAATATGTGCCCTGCGCACTAATACTTAGATGTTTCTTCAACCAAATCGGCAACGATGAGTGGTAAATAAAAGGCTAAGCATTTTACTTGGGCAGCTTTCTGTCCACTTGGGCCTTGCGGGTTCCTCAGAGCTGAAGGCTGAATAGGGCTTGGCCGATTTTTCTTATCAACGAACCCATAATTGAATGATGAAATGAGATTCTTCAGCTCTTGAAGTGTGATCTGACCATCTTCAATCAAAGCATTTATTGTAAATTTGATTTCAAATGGCATTATGCCCTCCAAGAAGCCATGCATCACATCCGGTGCCTTATTGTCAGTAACATGGAATATTGTTAAATTCATTTAATACTAAAGACCGTTTTATCCCTGTCTGGGAAACATCTCCAATGGCTAAGTCTCTTAATACTAGGCCATCTTCAATAGTTTTTGGGTTCAATATTTGCTTTGAAACTTTGCAGAAGCGACATGGGTAGTTTGCACTAAAGCTTGCACAAAATCCTAATATCTGATGAAGTTATCACCGATCACTTGAAACTGGCTTAACAACACCTGTGTAATCTTGACAACAAATTTTCAGCCCTATTTCATGAAGCTTTTAGAAATCCTCGACTAGTATTAGGAGAACATTGTCAATGCAATACTTTGCAACAAGGTTAGATTGTGCACTAGCAATCAGCAAAATATTATTTAAAGAAGCCTGGAACCTATCAGGTAGACAGAGTACACTCAAGTAGAACGTGCTTAGTTTGTTGACCCCTTTCTTTGAGCCTAAAGGATTTCCTGCCTCAATAGGTATGAAAATGTCTTCACAATCTGTTGTTTTAGTTTTGAAGTAGCTTCCATCTCTACATGTCTCTAATACGTCATTATTGTTCGAGGCAGTCTTCTCTGAATTGGCTTTCATCATTCCAGCTTTCAAGAGTGTTTCTAAAGGAATATACTGATATGTATCTGGTTTCTCAACCTGCACAATTCTACCAGTGCTGTTGTCGACCTGTGTAACGAAACTTCTTCCCAATTCTATTTCAGAGGGTTTAATTAGCACACCCCTCTCTTCGAAATATTTATCCTGCTGGTATTGTGCCTTTTATATATGGAAAGGCCTTTGCAACCTTACAAACTCTTGCAGAACAGTATCACATTTTGCTTTATCAGGAAAATCTTTTCATCTATTTCTCTGACCAGGTCATTCACACCTGCCTGAAGATGTTTCACTATAGCAACTATTAGCAACTCAACTTCCGAAATTACCCTTTGTATAAATGAAAATGGCACAGATGAAGCTTTGATATTTGCAATGAATAATGCAATTGTTTCTAAAATATCTTCAACATCTTCATTATAATACTCGCCAGGTTGCAAGAAGTTGTAATTTTCATTGTCTCCACCTACTGGACATGATCATTGGAAACTTACTCGATACTGCCATCTGTTTATTAATTTGCGACAAAGACCAATTTTTGGGATGAGTAGCTTAATATCATCTTCTTCGAGGAGGGGTAAAGCCTCTAAGTCAATATCGCGTTGTCTGTTGAGAAAAGATATGCAATATGAACACAATAGTGGAATTGAAATAAGTTTAGTAAAAGTAATAATATACAATTCGGAAATTTTCAGCATCCAAACATTTGGTATTTCTCAGAGTAAAGAATCTGTCAGGAGATTTTTGAAACTCTTCCAACTGTTGAATGCTGATTAGACTATCATGATTATATAGTTTGTTTTTAGTATGCTGCTTTACATATATTTCATTCTACGTTGATAAAGATCCCCCCTCCCAACCACAGCCAACTTAATTGTCTACACTTATGTTGCCACGAAGGACAAAGATTTTAAGTTTTGTTCACTTTAACTCACAGATACCCACACTACCATGGAAAATCATAGATTCCAATTTTTAATTTGTGCCTGACAGCGTTATATTTTTCCATAACGCAACCCGGCCAATTGCTTTGATGACAAAGCATGCCAAGGCAATTGAAGCTGTGTAAATGTATTGGAGAACATTGACTAAGAAAACTTACCCTATTTACTTGTGAAATAAGTATTTGTCTTCAAACCTAATAGTAAGCAACTACGTCTTCTTATTTTATTATTCTGGAAGCGGCAGGGCACATATTGGATTGAATTAATAGCATATTTAATCTTGGTCTGATCATTCGTTTGGCATAATAGCGGAACTGATGCTCATACTGCACGTACGCTGATGATAACTTTTTAGTAATATAAACTGGCGGTAAAGATTGACTCAAAATCATAGCCTACCGTGGTCCTTGATATTCTCCGAGAGAAACGGCCATCGACTCTTATTGTGATTTTTTATCCATTTGGTGAAGCTTTTTGACAAAATAATCCTTACGTAATGTAGGCCTTAATATAACCATATAGCTTTGGAAACCTTTTAATTATTTTGTGTCGTCTCCATATCATAACACTACACTGTGTATGTGTACACGTGTATTATACGGTACGTCTATACGGTATTATTATTTCCCCAGGGCGAATGAGACCAATTTCCATCGTTGTCCATATCCTGGCTTGGAACGCCAAAATTGCAATTGCAGGGTCTTGTTTTAGGCTCGTCCAACTATAGGCTTATATAACAAAAGTTGATTTTCATCATAAAGGAAAGGGAGGGACATACGTGACCCGGTTAGATGAACAGAGCAATATTTCTTCTCTCCAGTCTCATGAGCTTATCATTGATCATTACCGTAATATGCTGGAGCTACTGTAGCTTGCCACTGTAGCATAATAAAAACGATACACATTGTAAACATAAGCCGGAGATTTCAACCTAGATCACGATAGGCCTATTATAAGGATAGAAAAAGTAATTGGAAGTTCGAACTCCACACTTACCCTAACGTTAGTATTAGTACTAGTAGTAGACCTATAGGAGTACAAAATGTCGATGAAAATTGTCTGAAAGAACCGTCCCAGTTTATTCCGATTACTTCATTCCCTTTACTGAAATGATTACCTTTCATAGATTTAATTATGTTGGGAACAAACAACCCCCAGCTCTTGTTTAGATCTTCCATTTCGACTTTTGAGGCTGTCAACTCGACGGAATATGTAACCCTTCGTCGTGCACGCGCGCTCAAGCACACTTTGCATGCAAAGTTGCCCAACGTTAGTAAACGTAGCCAAGGTAAAGCCGAATGCTTGCCCAGCGTATGGTATAAAGAACCGAAATTTCGCCCAACATACGATTACTATGACAGAAAAGACCAACATGTGGACAAATATGAGGACGGAGTTTACCAACTCGATGGGTAAACAAACTAATCTGCGATTCCATCATTTTTATATATAAATTGGGCACTATTTGACCAACACAATTGAAAAGGTACTTGCCCGACGAATTTTTTACCCAGTGTTTTAACAGTGTATACGTACAAGCGTAATAAACAGGAATGAAGCATTGGATCAATGGAAGAATTAGTGAAAGGTAGAACACAAACATTTTAAGTTGAATTTTTAACATTTCTACGGCAAATGGGGATGCTGAGCTACTGCATATTCCGTGTTTATTCAGGTCCGCTGTTAAATCGGAAAATACAATCCCGCGCCACCCCACTCGCCCCGCGCCGCCCCACTCGCCCTCCCCCACACACGCAAGGGGTGGGGGCTTAATCCTCATGGGCGGCGATTCGTACTTCCGAGTGGGGGGAATATGACGTTGTTGACTATCTAAGCGTAGCGCCACCATAGGTTGGCGCGAAGCGTACAAGAAAACTTTGGGATTTACAAACCCTCTAGATGGCCGGAAACGGCACTTCCCGAGGTTTCCAAGCGGCATATACCCAACCTTAAAATAGGGATATCATGTCCGAAATATCTCATAATCAGGATCCAAAATCCTTTTTTTTTAAAATTTCGGGTCTTATTTTGAGAAAATTGCCCCTGTCAATCTTCTTTCAGGCGCTACGTTAGAATGTTCGAGAGCTCTTTTATATTATTCGATGAAGAAAATAGCCTCATGCAGGCTATTATAGGCCTATACACATGCAATACACAATTACACATAGTTACATTCCGTTTGCTTTTTAGCTAAGGAAAACCTGATGAGTTGAACTTAGGGAATAACGCGACGACCTAGCGATATAGGCTAACTTGGCCGGGCAGTACGATGGTAGAGTGCTCGCCTGCGGTGACAATTGGAGGTCCCTGGTTCAAACTTCGGTATCAACATCTGATAGCAAAACTTCCCTCCACTCCTTTCTCTATGAAAATTAATATAGGAGAGGCTAAGTCTCCATCCCCGAGTTCTGTTGCCATTTGCCAGGAGAGGAAAGTGTTTGCAATCTCTGCAAGTGGACAGCTGTACTCACGCTGGTTGGATGGGGACATTAAATGACAGTCCTGGAAGTAGGATTTTAACCCGCCTGCCTGAAAACATCTCACTTTGCGTCTGGGGGTCTATAGAGTTCAGAGGTTGAACCTGCCCATTGAAAATATCTGTTTAATGTGTCTTAGGTGCATAGTAATGCTATGTTAGGTATTCACTACGACTATTCACTGACAACAGCATACGTTTGGGAATAATTATTTCTGCATTACAGCTACATTTCAGAGACAAAATACCATATTATTAGTTTTAGGCGTTTACTCATCATGCTAAGCTGCGATCAAGAATGGACTTAATTAATGATTAGATAATTGTTTTGAAAGTACATCCCAGGTTAGTCGATAAAATTCTGTTGGGTCGAACACTTTCGCCCTTCTGTCCTGGCATCCATACTGCTCGCTAGGTACCGATTGCTAGGGCATCCAGGTGAAACGTGTATTGGCGTTATTGATATCAAGCATTACATTCGTCCAAAAACGACTCGGCGTGTTTGACAATTAGACACAAATTCTTTGGCAATGTCCAGTGGGTTTATTTCCATAAGAAGATCAGAGAGAACTGCGCACACCATGAGGCTGTTTAGACGCGTCTGACCCATTGTGCTGCGGATCCACGTCTATATTCTACGAAGGGCACTGAAGGAGCGTTCCGCCGTACAACTGCTGGCAGGCATCTGGCTAGGTTATGGCATCTGGCAATCTGGTTATGGCAAATGGCATCTGGCTAGGTTATGGTGCCCCGGAGGCCACCACTTGGGCCGAGAAGGCTGATCAGGTGGAGGCACCGGATCATGCCTTAGTGCGATTGGAGAGGATCATTTTTGATTTCATTTGGGGAAAGCGCAAACCAAACCTTGTCAAAAGGACCGTTCTGTATAAGACCCCTTTGAGCGGTGGGCTTGGTTTGGTTCACCTACCATCTAAGCTGCGCTTTCTCCTTTTGAAAGGTGTTTTCGTTGCGTTTGAGAATCCTTCCTTTCCCTTTGCCTTTTTGGTTAGGTTCTGGGGTGGGTTTCTTTTTCGCCACCACTGGCCCGGATCCTTTTCCAATAACCGGCCAAAGGCGACACGCCCTTCTGGTGTGTATACTCAGATTGGTGACTCACTTCGTAGAATCAAAGAGGAGGGTGTTCTGCTGAACGTGGCCCCTCTGTGTTATACCCACCATTGTTTCGTTGAATGCTCGCGCTAGTGTGCCCGTCGGCTTGCCAAACCGCCATCCCTCCAGATGTGTGGCGGTCTGTGTGTTGTAGGTCACTAGATAGCCGTCTCCGGGACTTGGCGTGAAGGATTGCACATGGGGTCCTCATCACTAACCATTTTCGCCTAGTCAGGTGGCGATTAGGTGATGGGATTTGTCCCCGTGTGGGCTGTAAAGCGATCGAGACTATGCAACACCTTTTGCTGGAGTGTCCCTTTGTCCGGTTGCTGTGGGAATGGTTTCACGCCTTCGTTATTGGTGTTATTGGTTGCACATAGTGGGCCATTAGTGATTTTGTTTTGTATGGTTTGTTGCCCCCTGTGTGCCCAACCTGGGTTAGGGATCTGCTGTTGGAGGCGGACCATGCACGGCTTCCCGACACTGCCTTTCGTAGACGCTGGCGCAAGCCTGTCGTCTACTATCGGGACGGCGTTCCCCGGATGAAATTTGGAGTGAGTTAGTTGTTAGGTGTGGGAGTTTGTGTGGTCGTTACAAAAAGTGGGTTGGTGGGGGTTTTCTGTTTGTGGTTTGGAATTGGCTCTTTGGGGCTGGTTTGTAGTGATTTTTTGTTTTGGTTCTGTTGGCCTTGGGATCCGTGTCCTTTTCACATCACGTTAAACGCTACGTTATATACATATGTGGGTTAGTGAGAGATTTCTGTTTGTGGGTTTCAGTTGGAGTTTTGGGGGTTGTTATACAGACTGGGATTGTTTTATTTGTTTTGGTTTTGTTGACCTTTGGTCCGTGTCCGTTCTCTTTGCACGTAAAAAGCACACTGTACTGTAGTGTGCTATACTTCCCGCCAGGCGTGTGGTAGCTTGTGTTCGTGTGTGCGCCACTTCGTATATCGTTATCATATATCGTTTGTAGTTTAACCAACCTGTCCTTAGTTTGTTTTTTGTTACTCCTCTGTGGCCTAGCCACCTTCGGTATCATGGCATCGCGCCGTGATTCGAAAATTGTTAACTTCACCTTCACCGGTGAACAATGGGTTCCACCGGTGCAAGTTTTTAGTATTTTCAAGAGTAAGGGTGTTGTTGTGCCTGGAGAGGTTGATACGTAGGATCGTAATACGTAGGATCTACGTTTTACCAGTGACGTGACCCGGCAGAAGGGTGTCACGTTGCTGAGTGGTGTCGATGGTTTGACAGTTACTCCATACGAACGTTCCGTATGGGTAACTGTCATCCACGTAGGACCGTAGGTGCGTCAGGAACATGTCGCAACTGTTTTAGGTCGGTTTGGGGCTGTCAAGGCTACCAAAATGTGCTCCTACGCACAGTCCCCTGTGTTGAACGGGCACCGACAGGTTCGGATCGACCTGAAGCAGGATATTCCCTCCTTCCTTTTTACTGCCGGGCATAAAGCTCACGTGCGTTACCCCGGTCAGCCCCGTACCTGCTTCAGGTGTGGGGAGACCGGGCACGAAGCCAAGGGCTGCCCAAACAAAAAGTGTGGGCGCTGCCTTCGTCTTGGGCATGATACCTCTGCTTGCCCAAGCGAAGTTGTGTGCTCACTCTATGGGAAGGAGGGACATGTCTTTTGCGCTTGTCCCTCTTATTCTTATGTCTTAATGACAAAGAGTGGGGGTCAGGCAAAGGCGCCAAGTTCTGACGCACCTTCTGCCTCCTAGGCAGCTTCACGCAAGGAGGGGGAACATGGTGAGGATTCACCTTCCGCACCTGGTTCACCCTCCCCCGTCGTTGCAGACCCAACTCCGTGCCCACACCGCCACCAGC
>KN883279.1:38550-48614 GCA_000934455.1 Apostichopus parvimensis | reverse complement strand
TATATATATTCACATATAAACATATAGCGTATTTTATACACGGTCTAGCTAAAATCATTGCCCCTTTTCTATGACGAGAAATTAATGTCACCTCCCCATTCTTTTTTCCATGTTATAATATCATTAATAGTACAATGAGCCTCCTGAAACAGTATAAAATCATATTTCTGATTTTGGAAATATAACTAGAATGCAAAAATGCATTGTGGTTTCGATCATGTAACATGAGCAACTTTCTTCATGAATCTGACGCAATGTATAGTGAGGGTGTGCAACATACTTGATCTTAGTAATACAGTGAAAAACAATAAATGAGAAAATGTGACAAACAATAAATTAACCATGACACAGGCTGTACTGATATGACAATTTGACTTCAAATGACCTTTGACCTCCACCAAAAGCAATAATTAGCTTTTGAAATTTGATATGGTACATCTACAAACCAAATATGAGATCTGTTCAAGCTTCCCTTCTTGAGATATTGCTTCCACAATTTTACCTGTTGAATTGAAATGACCTAAACTAGAAACAATAGTCACAGTTTGAAGTCTGCTAAATCGCTTTTGCCATGCCATTCCAAACAGTATACGGCCACTTTTTCCCCAAAAAATTAATGGACATGTTCATGGTGGGTAATATTACCTCGATCATTGTCACATGGTATCTTCTAAGTTACATTGCTAACCATGGGGCCAATACAGAAGAGCTTTTCAAGGACCTTAGACCTCAGAATCCTGACAATCCACAAGGGCACACCCATAGAATGATTTGGTTTAAGTTCATGAAAATCTCTGACAAACTGTATAAGGAGCATTTATGCTGAAGTTATGACAAAGAGTAAATGAGAAGAAAGAAAGTTAGATTCCGGGTAACTTGTTTGATTTATTTGGATGAACTCTCTGTAATATGAAAAGAGGTAACTTTGCAACTACAAAAGTTGTGCTTATTAGTGCTACAAACAACTTAATTAAGGCAAAGCATATAAAAGACAAATACTATAACTGATACTTCTTGGTGTGCAGGGTCAATCTATGCCAAATCAACATAGTTTGAAAACTACTCTTCCCTTTTTGTCAACAACCTGTTTTAGTTCACTGTTTAAGCTTGGAATTTCCAGTTTTCCACTATACTTTCACATTTTTGTTGCCGGGTCAATCCATGCCAAATCAACAGATTTGTGGGTCGATTCCACGTCGACCCTCTGAGAATCGCCTGAGATTGATATGGTGTCTTGCCACATGTCTGAAAGGATGAACTTGGGCCAAAAATTTGTGGAAAACTTTTTGGTTGCTAGGATACGGCCACGCCTAGCAACCAAATCCAGGTTTGCATTTTGAGAGCCCTAAATATCCCCAAAAGTTTGGAGACATCTTTTGCATAAATGGCCGTATCCTATGAAGCAAAAAGTTTTACAAAATTTTTTGGCCGAAATTCATCCTTTCAGACATGTGGCAAGACACCATATCAAATTCAGGCGATTCTTAGAGGGCCGACGTGGAATCGACCCACAAAGTATAGTTATTCCTTATATTACCATTGGTCTAATAAAGTACATATGGTACTTACTATCCATGTTTGTCGACAATTCCAGCACAAACAATACTGACAAGATTCATCCTTTCATACTCCTCTATCACTGCTCCTCCTTTAGGATGCTCAGCAAGCACATAAGAAATATCCAAAACCTTGAATAAAAGGATGAAAAATAGAGTTAAAAATTCAATGTTTACTAATTATAAATAAATAACAATAAATACTAATGTTTTTCAAGTTTTCACCGTATAGTATGTTACCGTATGTTATGCCCTGAAGTATGCTAGAAATCCAATTATGGTAATATCTGTTCATATTTTCACACCTTTTTTCTGCTACCTTTCCTGCTACCCTCTGTTACCCTTATATGTCTAATATGACCTTGGCAAATGTCTAAAAAATACGTTTGGAAGGTAACCTCTGGGAAACAGCTTTTTAATGGTTTTTGTAAATTATACATAGTAGTATATAATTTTGGGGCAATACAGATCAGCCTTTAATTGTAAGAAGCAGTAATGAACCTCTAAACCATGTAGCTTCCTTAGGGCTGCGCAGGGCCCTGTACCCACACGCTCACACGACTAGTGTTCACAAAACAGGTTCGTTTAGGAAAAGAAACTGTACAAGATTCCTAACATACTAACCAAAGCTAAGGTGTGCCCTGCTCCCGCCATCCCCTTGAGGCTTTGGCTGGACCTTCGCCTACTGCCCCCCCCCCCTTGACGTTCTCAGTCTGTTAACCACCACTTCCAGTATGCAACAATGGTCTACACCCCCTCCCTCTCCATGAATGTTTCTGGCAACGCCCATGTCACCATGCAGCTGACAATTTCCCTCGAATACATATGAAACACATAATGTGATACTCAGTAACATGATCACAGAAATTGAACAAACTTCTGACCAAACAATGTGTCTATGCATGCAGTGGAAACATTTCAGGAGAAGGCAAGCACCTTTGACTGGTTTTCTGTCATAGCATGGTCATAATGACCTTGGACTTCCGTCACTAGTAGACACACCTTCACACAGTTCAGGGGCAGCTGCTGGCTTCCTCTTGGGTCATCTCCATTATTGATAAAAAGCTTGAACAATTTGGGCAATTTCTTCCCTGCTGAAAACTCCGTGTTTGTATGCCTCACACAAGAGAAGGACTAGTTGTATTTTCCCTTCAACCTGTACGAGAAATACGTCACTTTAATTTTTTTTTCATGGCAGGCATCATAGAACAGTACCAAGGTGCAAGGAAACTGTAATATGAACAACAAAACCAATTGCTGATACTCGTTTGCGGATACTTGTTACATTAAGAATCCTTGATGCACAAATAATTCCTTCCCTCAAGCTATGTTTCATACAACCTCATACCGTAGAGTGATATAGTAACCACCACCGTAGAAATTTAGATGTAAAGGGGGGGGGGGGTCGATGAGCCCATGAAATCTGGTGAAGGTGCAGCAATTCCTTCTATGTACCATATAAGCAGAAAGTAGCACTAGGTTACCTATTAGAAAAACCGATTGTATTCTACAGAAGACAGGCCATTCATTTACAACATCTATGACAACGAACATGCCTGCTCGATATGTTGTGCCAAGGTATGTTATATTAGATGTTATTTGAATTTCATCTGCTTGTGATATTCCCCTGACATGATCCAACAGTCTCATAGTTGTCAATTTCAAAAACCTGGCAAAAGTTACATCTAAAATACTGAACTTGGTTTTGTTTGTTGCACTACATTCAGAGAACCACTTCCCACAGTGACTGCTTTGGTGTCGCATGGCAACTGTTTTACATATGTCTTTCAAGCAAGCTGCAAACCGCTTAGCATACATATGTTTTGCCTCAAAATGCATGGTCCAACAATGAAACAGTGGCCCAATTTGGAACATCATGGTGGGATAATGTAAAAGGAAATATCTCTTTAAAATGACAGTGGTGGTCTTCTATAAGAGCTCTCAAACATAAGAATTAACTCCCGAAAACAGGCCAATCCAAAAATGTATGATTATTAGAAGACACTACATTTGTGCCGCTCTCTGCTTTAGACTGTTATCCTAATTTTTGAAGGTATGCATAATGATTTGGCTGGTTTTGTTTTTCTGATCAGCAAACCCATAGCTATAACAAGATATTTTGGAGCTGAGTTGCTCCAATGTTAAAAATTATTCCTCAAATATTACATTCTTTATTAGAGTTTTATTTCCATTTCGGATATTCCTTCTAAGATATCATGCAAAACATCGGGGCAAAAGTTATTGGTTATGTATTTAAGGTATTTAATACACAATATTTTTTCACCCGCTCTCCGTACATCTATTTCGGTCTCTGGCCGATGCTTCCACATGATCGCTGTGCTCTTGTTTTGCACGAAGCTGAAAATGCTCCTCTGTAAACTTTTACTTAAATTCTTCTTTGCTCCCAGTGCATACTGTACATTGCTTCTTTCCACAAAAAACTTTCCACAAACCCATACAATGAGTTATCACCAAGGTTGTCTGCAGACACCATTCATGCTCCCTCTTATCTTGAATGTTTTAGTCTGATTGAGATTAAAACCAACCCCTTCATCTGATTAAAGCTTATGTAACTCTTCCATAAATGGTTGCAAAACTTTGCCAAACCCATACTTTTTTAAATAAGAATTCAACTTGGGAACTAACTTGGAGCGTAAAGTCAAATGCTACCATGGCCTGCATGCCTTTTATTGCCAAATAATGGATTCATTTGTAACTTTTCTCCATCAAAGAAGTCTCTCATACGCTCTTCTAAGGAAGTATGCCCATTCAAAATCTGTGAGCGTACCTCATTATTTCTAAACAGCATATCCAATTTCTCCAAAATTGAAATGTACTGAAAAGTTTCACGTTCAGTTACCCTGCATTGATTGCCCTGTTTTGGGGTCTGTCACTGTGTCATAACGATGCCCCCCCCCCCCCAAGATAAAAAACAATGGCTTTTGGTTTTACAAGATGGTGGTGATCTGTCATGTATTTTTCGACTTTGTACCTTGTGTTAATGTCCGGAAAAAAATATTCTTGGCTTTTTGAAACTCTGAATGTAGTGCATTTATTGCATACGTATCTGTATCATGTTCACAACCTTCTGAAAGCTTTTTAGTGACATCGTGAAGGTGCTCGATAACATATGTGAGTAATGATACATTGCCATATACAATTCTTTGTAAGGAGGCATATGTCACAGTCCCGATGCAAGGGCACTGGGGTTGAGAGCGGATCAGTCGTTCGTTAGTTAGGTTTTCGTGCCCAGGTTCTTTCCTGGGCGACTTTTCCTTTAAGAAAAAGCATATGTCACATTGTGTCTGATATGACATTAATAATGAAAGCTGCTGCATGTTTGTGAAGCTTTCAGTTACATTTTGGGTTGAATGTCCAGAGATCTTAATTTTTTTCACTGTAATCTGAAACTGGATCATCATAGAGGTTACTGTCCTGTCTGTTTGTCTGAACATGGGCATTATTTGTAGCTTCTAGACAAGGGATATCATTAGACCGGAAACAGTTGAAGGAAATTTGCATCCCAAGCACAGGCCTTTTGTATCATGCAATGCATGTGCCCTATGTAAATGAGGGATTAAGGGAGCTATGCCACCTGGTATAATCAAATTACACTTAAAACACATGAAGCCCATTATCTCAGCAGGTTTTACTGCACAGAGATGACATTCCACAACTTGCTGTAGCACTGGTCTTTCAGGTGTCGGGTGCAGGTCTTTCAACTCTCGAACTGCTGCAATGAAGGAACATAGTAAACAAATCAATGATGTCATTATGACTATGTTCACAGTAGTTCACTTTCGTATGATTCAAACTATTTCGTGTTGATGGGCTGAATGTACAAAATGACCTTTACCATGTCAAGCATACGCTGTATGTCTTGTTGTTATATTGTTTATTTCCAAAACACTTGTCCGAGGGCCTAATGAATTGTCACATAGTCAAAAAGAGTGGACCAGTCAGGTTATCGGACTAGCTAGAAATACTTCCCGAGTGAACTTGTAATTAATCCCAGTATAGCCAATATAATGCTATCATTAGTTACATCCTGTATTTCATTATATTACCTGTAATTTGCTGCAAATATAAATATGAATCCCCTGAACATTTCCAATAACTAATATATGTTCTGTATGTGGCTAAATGCCTGTATGCTTTTTCTAATATGATTTTCAATATCTAATTTGTTATGCTTTTAAAACAGTTAATATTCTCTGGGTCCTGCAAAGTAGGCACTAGACATTGGTAAACCATGTAAACCAAATAGGCCTACTACTCTCAAAGAGGGTTTGACTCTTAACCCAGCCTGAAGAAAGTGATAGTTTTATGGAGTTTGAAACCACTTGCCTTGATGGAAACAGACAGGTTTATCAAATGCATGTCTAGACCAAAAGGGATATCATGAAAAATTTCATTCTATTTGGAAACAATCACCAGTTCATTAAAGATTTTGCCAAATGGCATGATCTCAAAGGTCTAACAAGTAGTTCTTAGCTTGCATATATAGTAGGCCTACATTTTCCCAGGCTAGCATCGCATACTGCATTGATAAGGGTGGGGATATAATTTTCTGGTATGTTACCACTGAAAATATTCTTCATAACATATGGTCTTTCAGTAACTAATAATAGAATGTTTCTTGATTTCCTTGATCGCTTGTAGTTTAGAACATATGTAGGCCTACACTGTTCGTAAGCTGTGTGGGTTACCAAAACTGTGGGCCAGGTGTTATGTTCTAATATAACTGTTGCAAGAGCTTTCCAATATCAATTACTTCTCCATGCAAAATGTATCCCAAAACATGTCAGGTTTCCTTAATTTTTATGGAAAAGCTTGAGTATATGAACAGATTCGATCCAAATAAGGCATGTTAACAGTTTCAGCGAAACTTGTTACAATTTAATTAGAAAATTTAGCCTACCTATAGTCTTTAAATTTTCATGACAGAACATCTGAAATATTTACATTGGGAGACTTCATTTCAAAAGGAAAACATACGGTGACATCTCTATGTTCCGACGTCTCTATGTTCCGACAAATTGTTTGTACTGTAATTTTTTTGGACCAATTTTTTTTCGGACCCAATTTTTTTGGACCAAAATTTGTTCGGACCCAATTTTTTTTCTGACCCCATTTTTTTGCACCCAAATTTTTTCGGACCGAATTTTTTGGACCCAAATTTTTTCGGACCCAATTTTTTTTCGGACCCCATCTTTTTGGACCCAATTTTTTCGGACCCATATTTTTTTGTGCCAAATTTTTTTCCAACATGTTTTCGGAAAAAAAAATTGGATGACCACGGTTTTTTGGGACCCAAATTATTTTTGACCAAAATTTTTCTGACCAAAATTTTTTGGGGACCAAACTTTTGGACCAACATGATTTCTGACCAATTTTTTCCGGACCCCTAATTAGGACCAGAGACGGTCGGGACCTAAAAGTGGACCAACGGGACCTGCGACCCCTAACACCAACTTTTTTTCGTCAGTCCCCACCCCACGGGCCCCCCTGGGAGGTCCAAATTAATTTTAAGAAGGTTGCTACCGTATGAGTTGTCTACACGTTGCGACGACTAAATGTGTGACCTAACGGATATTTCGCTAACCGGATCGCCGGTCGGTTAAACGTTAAAACGCCGTTTTCCGATCGCTGATTTTTCGAAAAAACTCGCCTAACTTAGCAAACTTACCTACCTTTCCTGCTGCTTACTCATTAAAATTCATGTTTATAAAACAAAATACGCACGCACGTGTTGTGCGATGGGTTGTCAAAATCAAGTTGAAACTGTTTTGAGCAGCCTCCGATTTCAGCGACGTCACGTGCCAGGATTGTACCATTAGTCAAAATAAGGGTTAGAACTGGCAGCTTGAAGGTGAAATACATACATGTAAATATACTTTTAGGAGAAAAACATATAAGCAAATATCAGAATATAAAATGTTTATGTAGTTTGCAATTTGGCTTGCTTGCAAAAAGTTAAAACACTATATTAAAACTCATGACATGTCATACTCATTTTGGAGTAAAAACTCATTTCAAGTAAAACAAGAACAACAACCTTTATGGTTTTAACAATTTAAGACCCGACCGGCGAATAACATGACTATCTTCATTACCTTCCTCTTCCCTTTACAAGAACGTTCAGGTTAACAAAATAATATTGATAGGCGTCGAAGTGGTCACTGTTTAGTCATTTTCTTTATCCTGTGTCACATACATTACTTTACATTTGATACAAAAGTTACTTCAACAACAGCTTCCCAAAATTTGTATGTGTCGCAATAGGTTAAGTTTTCACCGCGCAGCACAGTACCATTCAAATTTGCATATTACACCAAAATTTACACTCGGCGTCCAGATGGCGGGAAAATGTAACATCATGTTCAATGTGTTGTGTCGTTTCCATGCTGCGATGAACTTGGGCAAGTTCGAATGTCGATGACGTACTTATGTACTGTGACCAATGTCAGTGGGAATTATGTGTTTAAAAAATCTGGTTTTTCCACGTGTTATATATATATAGAACTTTTACGTAAGCGGAGCGAATTTTGAGGAAGCACTTATCTAAGCATCTATATTTGTTAAAAGGATTTTCAGATCTTCTCTTTGAATGTCCCCTCCATATATATCTCTTTCTTCGTCCACAAAAAGCTCGACCTTTACGGTAATTCTGTTAGGGGGAAAATTATCGAAATATCGCGATAATTTTTGAACTATTTATCGTGACGGTAAAAAGCTAATATTGCCCAACCCTACTTGTGTGTGACTTTCAGTTTTGTTACTGACTTTCAAATGTGCCGCAGCCTACTCGTTTTATTTTTACTAAAGAAGACTGCCATATTTACATGATGGGTAAAGAGCCTGTTTACATATATTTTTAAATAATTTTTATGTTTAAAATGTATTTGCAATTTTTTACAACAATTTCCGTTTATACGGTTTTTGATTTTCTAAACGGATAGTGCATTTGCGGCCGGTTAAACGGTTAATCGTTTAAAGGGTCACACCCTTAGCTACGACTCTCGTCTCCCACATAACAAAAATTCAGCCCTGTCACATACCCTGAGTTGGAAAGGAAGGGGTACCAAAAAGAGGTACTTTTTTAACTTTTCAAGAAAAAAAACACCTATTTTAGGCGCAAATAGAAATCATATAGACAAAAAGCCTTTCCCGGTCATATCATTACACGAAATTGGTGTATAACAAAGACGAGGGTGGGTGTCTTCTACTCCACGTCTATTTTAATGTCGATGGGTGTTTCAGAGAGGACAAGAGAGGGGGGGCTGAATAGAGGGGGGCTGAATAGAGGGGTTTTCCAAATTTTGCACTTATAAAGAACGCGTATTTCTATCGATTCCTTTGGGACCACGTATCTCCAAAACGAAAGCAGATATGGACCTGTTAGTTGCAGATTTGGGCTCCTGTGAAGTCTTTTTGACGAAATCAATTTTTTGGGCAATTTCGGCCAGCTTACATAGTCATTGTCTGAAATGTAATGTCTGAAATCTTAGTTTTTTACCCCAAACTTTGTTTGTTCGACCGATAAACATGTTTTTATAATTATGGCTGTATGGGTCATTTAACTTGCCATACTGTACACGGGTGACATTAAGTGACAAGAAATTTAAAGGTCAGAACAAACCGTCGTGTGATGAGAAACGATGTGCGTACAACAAATCAGCACGTGGTAGTTAGTGGCGGCTTGCCATATTGAGGTCAATCTAGCTTTTTTCGTCATCACCTAACCATTTCTTGTCATCACCTGATCATTTATGGTCACATCATTTCTCGTCATCACACGACGGTGCGTTGTCACCTATAAATATTTCGTCAACACGTAACAATTTCTGAACCTCCTCTCACCATTTCTTGTCACCTCATATAACCATTTCCCGTCATCACCTAACCATTTCTTATCATCACATAACGTAACCGTTTTCGCGTTCCATAATGATCCATCATTTATAGATGGTGATGTCATCAGAGGCCCATTGCAAAAAAGGGTTGTTTCTGAAGTTTGCAGTTACAAAGAGGGTGTGTATAAAAACATTTACAAGCATCATGTATAAATATCACAATTTGGTCTATCCGGGTCTTTTCCGCTGGGTCACTTGATAGGGTTTGGTCTATTGCTATACATGATTTCTTTTTGACCGATGCTGCACAAAATCGAGTGCTGTCTTTCAAGAGGTGCTCCTTTTCTTAAACCATGGCATTCCTTCAACCAGGATTAAGGGGTGGAACAGTTCTCATAAACGATGAGTTCGCGGGGACAAGATGTTGGCGAACGACGTGTAGGGTAACTCTTCAGACATCACTTTTCAATCCTAGAGATCAAGACCCCGAAATAGCAGTGTTACAAGTAAGTGTTGAAGCTAAACGGCTAAGCGACGAATGGGCAACCCTATTTACAGCCATTGTCATGAAA
This sequence comes from Apostichopus parvimensis, assembly GCA_000934455.1. Taxonomy (NCBI): domain Eukaryota; kingdom Metazoa; phylum Echinodermata; class Holothuroidea; order Aspidochirotida; family Stichopodidae; genus Apostichopus; species Apostichopus parvimensis. The sequence continues at coordinate 38,630 of KN883279.1, read as the reverse complement.
ACAGAGCCACGTGGTTTGAGATCCAGAAGCACGGCCCTTGCTTTGGTCGAGGAAATTTTTTTGGGCATTTAGAGAGTCCA